>CM076581.1:561887966-562115793 GCA_034641835.2 Pinus albicaulis
ATCTCAATTGCGGAGGCAAACAAAGTCAATTTTGTGGCTGCATTGTCGCAGAGATTGCCTAATCATGGCAAGACATTCGAGTCCATAATTGCAGCGCTAGAAAGAAAACGGTCGGATATTGACTGGAAAATAAAAGAATGGGAGAACTATTTGAAATTTTCTATGATGATGGACATAGATTCAACCTTTCTGTTATGTTTCTTGTTTATATTTTTAGATCAGGCCATCATCAGTCAGAGACCGCAAGTACTCTTCCTGCCGGCAGTTCCCGTCCAGATGATGACATGAGAAATTTCAGTGTGCTCCAAGTATGTATAAAGTGCGACATTCTCAAGATGGAGAATCAGGTCCCATTATCTATGATGAAAGAATTTTTCGATAACGTTAAAGAAGCTTTAAGTGATGCAGATCATGAGCGGCAATTTCCTTACATGTTGAAGAAGACGTGCACGGTATTGTCTCCTTTTGATGTAACAGACGTGGACATTTTAGATACTTACCTAACTAATGAAGAAGTAGCAAAGAAGACACATTTTTTGGATTGCATGCAAGCAATGGTTTTTCCCTTCCTAGACATGAAAGCTGACATAAAGGTTTATGCCCCTCTTTCAAAAGATAAAACTCTTTCTTGAAGACATTGTTGCAACAGTTTGTGGTATTTTCATTAGTCATCCAAGCAAGATGGTTCATCATAATTTTCTGAATGTGTATAACATGGGGCAGTTGGACAAGGCAGGGATTAAGTTCCAGTCCTTCTCTAACCTGCACCTTCCACAGATTACTGTATCCCATATCCACACAGAAGTGTTCTTACAGAACATGATTGCCTTGGAGTTCAACAAACCTCATCGTCGAAAATACCTCATCGACACATCAGATGACGTTAGCCTATTCAGGGATTCTGATCTGATTCGTGGCCCTAGCTTCATTTTGATGGACGAATATGTTGCCAAGATGTGGGATGATATGTGCCAACTTTTCTTTACTGGCCACTTGGAGCCTCCGGAGGAAATCAAAGAGACACTTCAGGAAGTGCTGATAGAAAAGTATTATAAGAGAAAAATCAAAAGCGTTCACTAGAAATTCATATGACTTTATTTTTCACCATTTTATATGTTCCTTTTTCTTTTATTCCAACCATCATTTTATTGGAGTGATGTTACTAGATAGTATTAAGATTTTATTAAGATTGGAGTTTGTGTGATTCATTTTATTGGAGTAATATTACTGGATAGGATCATTGTATTAATATTGAAGATTGGAGTTTGTGTGATAGGATCATTGTATTAAGGTTGAAGATTGGAGTTTGTGTGATTAATAGAAGAGTGTTTGTTTGAATTATTTGTGAATTTAATTTTTCTATGTTTTTAACAAACATATTGATATTAGAGTGAAGTTACAAAAAGCTAGAGAAAACAGATCATCAATAATCCATGTGTGAAGAGAAATTTGCTCTATTATTCAAATTTATAACATAGCGGGCATTGTAACCCATGTTCCTTCAATAGAGAGCTGCTCTTACACGTGAAAAAGTGAACACGATTTTTAGGCACACGATTTCTTCACGTTCTTTGGTGTGTTACAGCACTAACGCTGGTCTCACCATAATTGGGCACGCGATTTTGTGTTAGAGCACTAACGTTGGTCTCACCATAGTGAGTTGCATTAGCACTCAGGTCAAAAAGACTCCCGATGCGTTAGCATTCGTATACATTTCTTGTTGAAAGGTTTTGAATATTTGTATTTACAAGTGCTTAAATCATATAGGAATGATTTAAAAGGGTCTTTCATAAAGAAAACACGTGGCTATAAAAGGAAATATTTTAAAGGATTTTTTAAGAGTTTAGTACTACATTAAGTTTTGAAAAGGGGCTTAACATAAAAGTTTATTCTATATATAATATTTTTTTTCTATGAGTTCTTTTTTATATAAAATAAAATTTAGGGTTTTATTATAAGGGTTTTTTTTAATCTTTGCAAAGCTTACAAAAGTAGAAATTTATGGTTTTATAAGTCAAATTTTTGAAGAAAGATGGTAACAACCAATTTCGAGCCACAACTTCCTTCTTTCACAGAGAAGGATTATGATGTGTGGGCCATTAATATGGAGACCATGTTGAAGGAACATGATGTTTTGGATCATGTCAAGTTTGGGTTTGTAGAGCTTCAGAGTGAAGTAGAAGAACGAGCTCTCACTAATGTAGAAAGTGAACAATGAAAAAAATGAAAAACGAAGAATGCACAAGAATTGCTACTTATCCAACAAGGAGTGGACCGAGCAGTGTTCCAGAATATTATGATCAAGTCTTCAGCAAAGGAAGCGTGAGAGACTTTGGCAACAAGATATCAAGGTATGGACAAAGTCAATATTGTTAAATTGCATAATACTAGGAGAGATTTTGAAAGTTTGTAGATGAAGGAGACAGAGGACATCGAGTCATTTATGAATCAGGTCATGACTGTTCTAAATTAGTTAAAAATTTATGGTTAAGATATGAAATATCAAACAGTGATTGAGAAGGTCCTTAGATCTTTGTCTACGAAGTTTGATGTTGTGGTAGCAGCTATAGAAGAAGTCAAGGATTTGGAAACACTCACATTTGATGAGTTGATGGGGTCACTTCTATCACATGAGGCAAGGATAAATAGAAATAAGGATTCCACTTTAGAAATTTCTTTCAAAATCAAGGTTTCTATTTCAAGATGTCGAGGTAGAGGTAGATCGAGAGGTAGAGGATGAGGCAGAAGATATAGTGTTTAAAGAGATAGATAAGAAGAGCATGAACATGAAAGTGGAAGGAGAATCAGAAGCTTGAACAATAATCAAAGGTGGGATGTTATTATTGCAATAAATTTGGTCACTATGCCCGTGATTGCAAGAAGATGATATGTGATCAAGGAAACGAGAGAGCTAATGTTAGTACAGAGAATACTAACTCCATGTTTCTAGCCTATTATAAAATACATGAACCGTTTGATAATGTATGGCTATTAGATAGTGGTTGGCGTAACCACATAACAGTCAACAGGAGTTTGGTTGAAAATTTGGATCAATATGTGAAGACAAAGGTAAATTTGGGGACTGAAAAAATTGTGGATGTAGATGGAAAATGAGTGGTCAACATTCTAACCAAGCAGGGGGGGCCAAAGGCAATCTCAGAGGTATATTATGTTCCTAGTCTTAAACATAATTTCATAAGTGTTGGTCAATTGACGTAAAAATGATATAGAGTTATCTTTCAGGGACAAGAGTGTGTTATTTATGAAAAGCCCTCCAAGCAAGCAGCTGATAAAAAAGTGCAGATGTTGAGGAACAAACTATTTCCTCTAGTTATGAATTATGGTGATCGCGTTGATTCGTTTACAGTTGCATGTTCTAATGATTTTTGGTTATGGCACTTTCGGTTTGGACACTTGTATTTTTATGGTTTAAGATTGTTGCAGTAGAAACAAATGGTCAAGGGATTACCCCCAATCAAAGAGCTTGCTAATACATATGAGTGTTGCATCTTAGGAAAGCAACACCATGAAATTTTTCCAAATGGATTTGCATAAAGAGAAAAGCAACCTCTTGAGCTAGTGTATACAAACTTGTGTGACCTATGAGGACATGGTCGATTGGTGGAAGTTATTATTTCCTCAATTTTATTGATGACAATAGCAGAAAGACATGGTTTTACTTCTTGAAGAGAAGTCTGAAACTTTTGCAAAGTTCCAAGAATTCGAAGCCTTAGGAGAGAACCAAAGTGATCGATAGATCAAGGTATTGAGGTCGAATCATGGTGGAGAATATGATTCGAAGAAATTCCATGAGTACTGCAAACAACATGGAATCAGAAGACAATTTACAACTGGGTACACACTGCAACATAATGGTGTAGGCCGAGAGAAAGAAAAAAACAATAATGAACGTGACAAGGAGCATGTTCAAAGGAAGAAACTTGTCTAAGGAATATTGTGCAAAATTAATTGCATGCCTTGTTTATGTGATAAAAAGATCACCTACAAAGAGTGTGATGAAAAGAGTACCAGAAGAAGCATGGTTAGGTATGTCATGCAGTGTATCTCATCTCATAGTTTTCGGATGTGTAGCCTATGCACATGTACCTGAGAAAATAAGAGGAAAATTTGATGATAAAAGTTAAATGCATATTTACTGGCCCATAGTGAGCAGTCAAAATCTTACAAACTATATAACCTTGTCACCAAGAAGACCATAATTCGCAGAAAGGTTGTGTTCAAAGAACAAGAGTCATCATGACTGAGACTTTAGACAAAACAGTTGATGCACAAGCACCATTGATGGAAGGGGATGATGTAGCAGATAAGGAGTAGAAAAAATCAAAAGAGAAGACACCAAACAGATTCACACTAGCAAGGAATCCAATATTTTCTTAGCAGCATGGATCTTCAAGGGAATCAACAGACCAGAATTCTCCTAGCAGTCAACCAGGTGATGAATCAAACAATTGTAAGAGAAATATGAGAAGTTTGAAAAATATTTATGATGATTTGGATGTTGCTTCTATTTTTTTATTTTTCTCATTCCAACCTTCTTCATTTGAAAAAGCACTTTGAGATGAAAATTTGGTGCAAGCCATGGATGAAGAAATTGGAGCTTTTGAAAAGAATGATACATGGGATTTGGGTAATTTTCCAATGGATAAAAACCTCATTGGTGTAAAATGGTTGTACAAGAAAAATTTGAATGAGAAAGGTGAAATTAATAGATTTAAAGAAATACTTATAGAAAAAGGATTCTCAGAGTTTGGAGAAATGTTTCCTCCGGTAGGCATATTGGATACTGTAAGAGAAGTGCTAGCCACAAAATCTCAAAACAAATGGATGTGAAATCAAACTTCTTGAATGGAATTATAGAAGAATAAATTAATGTATAGCATCCACCAGGTTATGAAGTTGAAGGTAAAGAAGAAAAATTTTGCAGGTTGAAAAAAGTGCTCTATGGACAGATATTGATTGTTTTATTATATGTTGATGACATGATTTTTACAGTAAATATTGAGTTAGATGAATTTAAAGCAGCCATGATGAAAGAATTTGAGATGACATATATTGGTCTCATTAAATATTTTCTTGGCATAGAAGTTGAGAAATCTGAAAAAGGAATTTTTATTTTCAAAAATAAATATGCCAGAGATTTGCTGAAAAGATTCAAGATGGATAATTGCAAACCCATACCTACACCAGTTGCAACAGGTACAAATTTAATTAAGGATGATGAAGGATCATATGTCAATCCAACTCTATTTAAAATATCGGTTGACAACCTCATGTATCTCAGAGCTACAAGACCGAATATTATGAAAGGAGTAAGTTTGATTTGCAGATTTATGGAGACTCCAAAAGACACACATTGGAGAGCAGGAACTAGATATTGTGGCATAATATATGCAATTACAAAAAATAAGAATTTGATTGGATACACAGATAGTGATTTTGCAGGAATTTTGGATGATAGGAAGAGCACTTCCAGTTATGTGTTACATCTTGGTTCAGGTGTAATAGCATGCACATCCAAGAAGAAGCCTATTGTGAAACTATCATTAGCATAAACAGAATATGTAGCAGCAACATCAACAACATGTCAAGCAGTATGGTTAAGAAGAGTATTATATGGACTCAAGGAGAAACAACAAGGATCAACAAAAATATATTGTGACAACACCTCAGTGATTGCACTATCCAATAATAGTGTGGTTCATCAAAAGAGAAAGCATATTAATACTAGATATCACTTTATTAGAGAAATTGTGAGCAATGGAGAAGTTCACTTGAAACCTTGCAAATCAAGTGATCAATTGGCTGATATATTTACAAAGCCATTAGAAAAATATGTGTTTGAGTTTCACAAAATAAACTTGGGTGTTGTAAGTCTAGCTAAGACATAGACCAGTAGACATGTTTGATTTTTCATGAGTCATGTTTTAGTTTAGTGGTTGTAATTAAGGGGGAGTGTTAAAATATCTAATTAATTCTCGCATGGAGATTTAACTATATTTAAAGATTCAATTAAGTGAGCTTAGAGTCAAGTCGAGTTATGTGATAGATGAATTTGGTAAGTGTGTGCATGTCAAGTTATATTAGATGAATCGTTAGAAGAAAAGGTTAAATACCCTTCACCAATTTCATTGTATTAAGGTTGCAAATTGAAGTTTGTGTGGTCAATAGAAGAGCCGCAGCTCGTGTGTGTTATTTTGTGTGTGAATTATTTGTGTTATTTGTGCCATTACTCTTCTTCCTTTCCAACATTCTCATCATTATTGTTCTAGAAGGATATTGTACATTATATGAATGCAAACGCCAATCTAAAAACCCTAAACGCCTGTGGGGAAATGCTGCCTAGTCCACCAGAAATTCATATGAGTTTTTTTTTCACCATTTTATATGTTACTTTTTCCTTTATTACATCCATAATTTTATTATTTGTCTGCGTTTGATAACTAGTAATCCTACCCCATAGGATGTTTCTTTGGAAACAATGAATGGATATGGATTGACATTTCATCTTATTTTTTATCATTTTTTTATTAAACTTTAATTTTAAACAGTCAAAAGTAATTTCTCATTATGTGTTGGAGTGATATTACAATTTGTATGTAACCTAATATGTTTTATTAAAATATCATTTACTATATTTATTTTTAAAATATTATGTTATTTAATATATTTAAATAACATAAAAAGATATATTTAATATTATGTTATTTATGTCATTTTTTTTGTTCAAAATTATTGTGATATATTTATTATATATATTTTTAAATAATTTGTGCATTATTAAATTTCTATGTTAGTTTTTAAAAGATATTTTCAATTTTATATTAAAATTGAAGTTATAATTATTTTTTCTTTTCTTTTTAGCGCGATTATTATTTATTTATTTATATTAGAAAAATGTCATTCTATAATTTTAGGTAAAATTGTAGTTTCTTGTTATTTATAATGCATTTTAATGTGTATTTATTAATCCACATCCTTAAAAACTTCACCAAATTTCTAACATAATTAACTTTAAAGAAAACAAGAACTTTTAAGAATAAGTCTACAAAGTTGTTTTTTCCAAAAAGAAAAAAACATACTTTCTTTCATTAATAAAATAAAATTACATATTCATTTATTTCCATCCCATTCACCAAAAGTATACATAAATCATTTTCATCACCTCTACCTTTTGCATCGTACGATCTGTGTTCATATTTGCTTTCTTGCTTTTATCTATCTTTATATGAGACTTGGAGAAAATTGAGGGCATAGTGTTCATCTTTGCTTTCTTGCTTTTATCTATCTTTATATGGAACTTGGAGAAAATTCAGGGTATACTACATTATTCTATGTTTATCATATAACCACGGTGTCTCTAATAGTACAAAAACTAAACACTAGATAGATACAAAAATAGAAGAATGTACACCATTATTTCAAATCTAGGTTGTATGTGAATGTTGAGAAATATATGTTCAAAGAATAATAACTTGTTCATACTTGGTTCTATTTTGTATTATCATCATAAATATTGAATGGCATGGAAGTGGCATTTGGGATTTCTTAAATCTCATCTCCACATATCATATTAAAACATGGTAAAAAGGTAACATAAAGAAATATGATATGAAATCCATAAATTAAATTTGGAGGTGGAAGGGGTTCCTTGGTAATAGAAAGAAAACACTTTATGTCAAGTGAATATATGTTTACTAGCATGGTTATGTGTTCAAAGATTAAACATCTAATGTGATTCCATGATGTTCCTATAAACCATAACAAGCAAAATTTGCTTACATATTTTTCAAGCTTCCCTCTTCCTTCATCTTCGTCGAGTTGAATTTGGTAGGATGTTATCATCAAGATATTGTTACCACCAACATTTTGATTGGTAGGATGTTATCATCAAAATTTTGATATCATCAAGATTGTGATGAAGCTCAACCGAACTTCGACATTCCGTGGGATAGTTTCATTCCCCCAATCATAGCTCTCAAGCTTAAGCCCTCCTTATGAGGTTTGAACCTCAAACCCAGTGGGGACTAAACACCATATAAACCAACTAATCTACACCTCATGGATTACTAGAAATATGTGAATGAATATATAAAAAAATAGATAATAGAAATGTTAATACTTTTATGAATCAGATAGGATTAAATCCGATGAAGAGCATCATTAAGCTCATGTAATCATGTGTCAATAATTTTTGGCTATGGAAGGAGTGTGTTGTTGTTATAGAAGTGAAGACTACAAAACTCTTCTCCCTTTGTTATGGATCTACATGTTGCTACAAAATTGTAATGGATCTCCACATTGCTACAAAAGTTTAAAAGAAAAGCACGTGAGAGGAAATTGAGACACTTAAAAGGGTGAATGGCTATGCACTACCCTTGGGAATTCATAGATATTACACAAGTGAAGGTAAATTTCTTAGAAGGCTATTGGATTTATATGTGAATTTCTTCAAGTTCCTATGTGCTGTTTTGTTGAGGCATGTGATTTTGTGTGTGTGTTTTTAGAAAGAGAGTGTTCGACGGAGTTGTCATAATTAGGTGCTACCTAGGATGATAAACACGTGAGGGTTTTCTCACTGATAAACACCTCAACAACGCCTTGCCTTGGGGGTTGATAAACCATTGGGAAACTTGTTGGGTTAACAAACTACTGGTAAGACTGAGATACTCAGGTACTAGATGGGACTGATAAGCACTTAATATACCCTTCGGATGATAACACTTGTGCTAATGGTTACTGATAAACTGCATGGAGAAGTGGACTCTTTTCTCCTACAAAGGCTAATTGAGCTGATAAACCTCCCATTATACCTATAAAATCCTTCTCATAAAACTAATCTAAGAGTCTCTATGGCTTGCTTCAACCCTTTTTGTTGTTGTATATTGGTTTGGGAGTTCTTATGGTTTTATTATTGGGGGGTTGTTGTGAAATCACCTAAGAAATGGACTTTGTCTCTACCATCTATTGATTGGTTTAGAACACTTGAGTAATTACCTCCTCGGACTCTAAATCGGGCTCAGGGTTGACCAACTATAAGAAAGACCACAGTGTAGTTGGTCTATGATTGGGAGGAGAGTTGAATTTCCTTCCTTGGTTTCCAGTCATTAAGTTATACAGATAATTGTATCTAATTGTGTTTTATTGTGTTAAGAATGATTAAATGGTATTTTTATGGGTTATAACAATGAACACATTAGTAATTCTTATGGAGGAATTTTGTTATTCATGATTTCCTCTTAAGAGATTCAAGTGTGTTTTCACTGATGGTTTCGAAGGGGTTGCAGGTCATTGTGACTGGTAGTAAACTCCATAATGCATGGTCACTTAATATGAATGGTTAAATTGTTAAGTTCAACTGACTATCACTATGTGTGACTTTTAATGTTTGTGTGAATGAGAATACAAATTCTTGTTATGTATAGGCTGGTAGAAGTCTATGGTCGAGGTGTGTATAATGGAGACAGTCTCCATGCCTTAGAGTCACTAAGATTAGCGGTTAGGCTATTGTACATAGCGCATGGGAGAATCCCTTGATAAATTTTCAAAGTTACTCAAATTAAGCAACAAGAAATTATCTTGTCATTTGGAACATGAATTTACATCGCTTCATTCCCTCATAAGCGAGTGCCTTGTTGATTGGATTAGCGCATAAAAGAGGCACGAGATAGGAATTGTTTTTTTATATGATGGAAGAATTCATATCACATGATGCCTTATTGGGTGGTGGCCTTTCCCCTTGTCTTAGTAGAAAATAAAGGCACGGTAACATGGAGGTGTTGTAGGAGGGGTCCATGAAAAAACCTCAAAGCATTTATAATGGGGAAGTGTCGCAAAGTGTAAAGGTTCGAGCCACAAGCAGATACCAGAACTAAGGCCAAGTGGATAGTGTCATGTGGGACAAGGTTGATCACATGGAACACCACATGTGAATTGGATGTCATGGATTGGTGACATAGATAGGGCGTTGATGTGGTACGTGGACTGTGTAACATGTGGTAGGAAAAAGTGGCCTTTTTGGATGGCTATGTTGCCTATTTTATATATGACATGTGGCACCTTTATAAGATGGCTCGTGGGTGTGTGATGTGATCATGACATCATTAAAACATCACCGCATATCGTAGATGCACGAGGGTTTAAATAACATGTATTGTGGAGTGACAGAAGTCGTTGGATGAGAACTTGTTCTCATCACTTGATGAAGAAATTGTTGTCACATTGTGGGACTTATTCATAGCTACAACCATTTTTTCTATGGAAGCCTCAATTGACAAGAGCTACGAATGGAAATCTTCCCAAGACTTAACATTAAAATTTATTGTCATGCTGAGGGGTTTGTGGGTGTTTCCAAAGGAATCACACACGGGTGTGGTGATGTAGTAAAGTGGCAAGAGTCATGGTGGAGTTCATGGGTAATGTGACAACACCACATAGACACCTAGAATTGTACATGGAAAAGCTTGGTCTGATGTGGTAGGACTAACTAGCCATAAAAATTGACCAAGGAGTTGGATTTTGAAAAAAAATATATTGTTAGAAAGCTATTGACAAGCGGAACATGATGGTGTAGACGAAGGTTCATTTCATTAACCTTGGGAAAAGGAGAAATGTTGCAACCCCTTTCCATAATGGGACTATGGAGGTTGGGTTAGAGCAAAGTAATACCTCCCATTCAACTTGTGAAGTATAATGGAGTGGGAGAAGTGTTACAATATCTAACCCATAAGTCAAAGATACCTTCTAATGAGCTTGTGTATTTTTTTATGGTTTTATTCATGCCTCATGGACCATACAGGCTAATTTTAGATCTTAATTCTCTTATTTTCCTTCCTAGAACATGGCCAAGGCACTAAAATACATCCTTGCTGGCAGAAAAATTCCGAATAGAACCTACATCCCACTTTGTAACCAAATATTCCCTCAAGATCACTTATATGGTGGTTGTAGTCTTCTTTCATGTAGGATCTCTAGATGTTCGTTTCAAAGCTAATGTCCATATTTTTTTCCTTTGACCATAGTCAAGGCCCTAAGAATCATCCATGATACATAAAACCTCCTAATAATTTTGTCTTTTATAAATTAAATATCCCATCTAACACAACATATATGATGGTGTAAAGTCCCATATTATTATGCAAGTTTATATTATAATTTTATTCTCTATAACCAATTTTTTATTTCGTTGATTTTTTTCTTCATTCTGTACTAAAAGACATTGAAATTAATCTATAAAATATAAGATGAGAAGTTAATGAAATAGCTAGTTTCCTTTCACATAAGTTAATTCATTGTGCACAATTAAAAATCATTTTTGAGAGGATTATGTAAATGATATTTGTACAATTTCAATTTACTTATAGATATAATTAATAGTTAATAAAATAATAATAGTGTATATATATTTTAATGATAATTTGTTTCGTATATATAAAATTTATAATAAAAAACAAGAGCCATATAAATGATTTGTAATAAGAACTGCTGAAAAGAATATTAACAAATGAAATATGGATTGACAGGAACATTATTTAAAGACATGTTCTTTATCCGTTCCATTCAACGCACATAGAAGAATAGTGGAAAATATTGGCTCGAAGATAATGTAAAGTGATGTCCGTTCGATTTAATGATATCTTTTCAATCATTTAGGAGGAAAGGACGAAAACATTGTCACATATAAATGTTGGCAAATCCTTCTTAATAACCTAAAAGACACAAAATAGAATTGATAATGCAGAATAATGCTGACCAATATTGAAAGAGTCGCCACTTTGCTAGTAATACTATGTTGCTCTGGATGTTTTTACGAAAAGTAAAAGCAACAATGTAGCCATAATTATCTGCTGTGATGGACATTTTTCCGAACGGTAAAGCAAGCACTCTTGAAACTCTCTAATATTTTATCCACACAGTGACTAGCAATGACGATGAAATGGTAGTGGCCATTGTTCTGCTTTACTTAATGAAAGAAATGAATTATTATGCTTCCAGGGTACCTTATAATGGAATCTTCTTTATAGAAATAAAGAAAACGTGTTACAAGTTATCTTCTTTATACAAGAAACGCATAATCGGTAAATAAACAAATAAGTTTTGGCTCGCGGAGAAAACTGGAATACTGCAAGACAAAGTTATGGCCCGGAACAATTTCAATTAAGACAGTTGCAATAGTGTTTTACTTTCAAAAGTTATAGTTCCAGCCATACTGGAAGGTTTGCCAATGTCTAATATCTATTAGTCTCTCCCTTGAAGACATTTTAGAAAAATATAAGGAAGGCGGCCGACAAAAGTAGCTAAGCTCCAATTATCTGAATACAAGAACAATGTTTAGCATTTGGAGCGCTTGCAGGGCTCGGGAAGAGCACGAGAACCTCTCTGTCGCTCCCATGTTGGGGTTCGGGTGCTCGGGCATATGTAGAGTAGCAGAGTAGTAAGGAAATTGTTTGCATTGGAGGCCTCACAAAGTAACCCGGTGGAAGGTTGCCAAGCAGACGTGTGAGATGTTGCCTTGACTGTATGGGGGATATGCAGCCGAGTGTGTGCAGTGATGTGTGCTTATTTTAGTTAAGTATGCTTGGGATACTTTGCCATTGCAACCAACTTTAGAATAGATGTAGACCGAACCGAAGGATGCATATATCCTTTCAAGATTTATGAGTTAGGAGTACACGTTATCGACACTCGTACTCGTTTGGCTTCCATTGACAGTTTTTCAAGGAATTTCACGGCCTGTAACTATCTGGTACTGTTACTGTGGAGGGGCGGAGAGAGGCGTCGAGATGCCTGGCTGACTCATGATAAGACGGGGGACGTGGCCGGAGAAGGCCGGAGGTGTTGGTCTAGCTCGCACTATTCCCAGGAGTAGTTAGTTGTGGGTAAGGTTCTTGGGTGTCGAGGCATACGCCTGCCAGGATTTTGAGTTGTTATTTTGGGATCCTCGGAGTCGGGTCGCTGTAAATTTGAGGACGGGTGGGATATTGTAGGGTTGCAGTCTCCATAGGGATCAGGCGGTATAGCGCGTAGTTTTTTGGCGGTTTAGAGAGTAGAAGGGGTAGGTTTCGAGCGTGCCATGCCTTGGTGGCGGTGGATAGCTCCGGAGGGACAGTCATTCTCGTGGTTGGGCGGTACTTGGTGGCTGTCGGCCATTCGGTGGATTAACAGCTACGGTTAGCACATGATACAACGGTTTAGCTACGGAACGCGGCTTTGGTGGGTGTTATGCACCACATTAGAGGACATCTCGCGACCATGTCCATGTTGGAATTTTCAGAATTCCAAAATAATAAAAGTCCTTTCTTTAACACATAGAAAAATTCAGAATTTCATTTCACAGTGACAGTTTTCACATAAAAAAAATTTCTATTTCATAAAAAAAACTTGTTACGGATTCTTCCTCAAGAGAGGGATTACAAAATAATTTTGACTGCTGCAAACACAGTTCAAAAATTATCACTCTGTCTCACACAGAAAAAATACTCTGTCTTTTCTAAAAAACATTCACTGCTGTGAATACTCTGTTTTAAAAAAAAAACTCTCTGTCTTTTACAAACAATACACTGCTGTGCATACAATTCTGCTCTGTCTTTGTTTTTTTAAAATACGCTGCTGTGTATATAAAAACATTACATAACAAATGACTTTGTTTCTGTATATAACAAAATATCTCAGCCCAGTTTCATTAAATGTCATTAATTGACACAACCACTAAATTCACCGCTTGATAAATCTTCATGGCTTCAATAGCTTCTGTCAGCACCGCTCTAAAATGCATTGATGGCAAATTACTTGCTGGCACTGTTGTTCTTTTTCTTCCCGCACTGCTGTGCACATTCACTGTTCCGTGTATTTAACAAATAAAAATTACAGCACTCTCACGCTACTGTGCATATATATCTGTTCTATGTAAATAAGAACAATATATATCTTTTACAATGTGCTGGGCATAACATTATAATATAAAATATATAACCCATATTTAAAACAAATAACATTGCAACATTAAAACATTAACCGCAAGTCTTTAATGAACACATTTGAGTGGGCCCACAGCTGATGACGTCAGCTGTTCCGATGGGGTTCACACCTTCGCCGGTCTGGCCTGCCTGACTCCGCGGACTTTGCTTTGCCGCCTCCATTCTGCACTGCCTTTTCTGTTATTCGGGTAGTTGGAAATTAATTCCAACACTCCCCCTTAATTTCAACTGTTGGGTTTTCCTGCATACCCATGCATTTCTTGAAATATTCAAAGATTTTCTGCGCAAGTGGCTTTGTGAGGATATCTGCAAATTGATCCTCTGTTCTGCAATGCTGCAAAACAATCTCACCATCGCTAACCAATTCACGTATGAAGTGAAACTTGGTGTCAATGTGCTTTGTCGTTTTATGAAAAACAGAATTTTTAGACAATGCAATAGCTGAACTATTGTCATAAAAAATCACTGTCCCTTTTACCTGTTCTTGACATAAACTTCTCAACATTTTTCTCATCCAAACTGCTTGACCTGTTCTTTCTTCCCAGCCAAACATACATATTCCGCTCTGCTTGTGAACAATGCTCTGATAGGTTGTTTTCTTAGAAGCCCATGAAATGGCTCCACGAACCCATATGAAGAACACTCTTGGGAAGTACTTTTCAGGTCATCAACACCTCGGCCCAATCATATACGTATCCAATAATCCCAGACATTAAGTAGTATAAAAATGCCAAACCTTTTAGTACCTTTAACATACCTCAAAATTCTTTTTTTCGACCTGGCACTGCTTGATATTATCTTTTATTTTCCATCAGGCTTTGGAAATCAAACTAACAACATGCATTATGTCCGGCCTAGTTGCAGTCAAATACATAAGGCTGCCAACTATGTTCTTGTACAAGCTAGGATCAAAATCTTTACTGCTGTTCTCTCTACTGAGTTTTAATCCCATCACTGTGGGAGTGTTTGCTGCTTTGCTTTCCTGCATGTTAAATCTTTCAAGCACCTCATTAAAATACTTTGCCTGTGAGATAAAAATCCCATTTTCATCTTGTTCTACTTCTATTCCCAAGAAGTATTTCAACAAACCCATGTCAGTCATTTCAAATTCTTCCTTCATGACTGTTTTAAAATTTTCAATAAGGTAATCATCATTACCTGTAAAAATAACATCATCAACATATAAGACTACAATCAATATTTTTCCATCTTTTTCTTTGATGTAGAGAGTGGGTTCTCCCTCACACTTTTCAAAACCATTTTCCAGTAAATATGAATCTATCCTACTGTACCACGCTCTTGGCGCTTGCTTCAGCCCATAAAGAGCTTTCTTCAACTTACACACTTTGTGCTCTTGGCCTTTCTTTTCATAGCCGAGAGGTTGTTCAATGTAAACCTCTTCCATTAACACTCCATTTAGGAATGCTGACTTCATGTCCATTTGGTAAACTTTCCACTTGTTTTTTGCTGCTATGGACAACACTGCTCTCACGGTTTCCATTCTAGCAACTGGTGCGAAAGTTTTCTCATAATCTATCCCATGCTTCTGCTTATAACCTTTGACAACAAGTCTTACCTTATGTCTCTCTATTTTTCCTTCAGCATTACTCTTGGTCTTGTAGACCCATTTAACACCAATGACATCTTTACCTTTTGGGAGTTCAACCAAATCCCAAGTTTTGTTCCTTTCTATGGCATTAAGTTCCTCATCCATAGCTTTTATCCATTTCTCATCCTTGATAGCTTCTTCGAAATGAATAGGATCATCAACATGACAATATAAAGCAAACAAAGAATTGATACCTTCATTAGCTATATCTTGTTCATAAATATCTTTCAAACTTCTGAATTTCTTACCTCTTTCTGTAGGTGTACAAGTGCTTGAAGAAGCACTTGAATTTCCTCCTTGTGGTGTGCTTGGAGAAGCACTTTCATTTCTCCTCAAGGGTGTGCTTTGCTGCTATTTTGTTGGTGTTGTGGTTTGGGGATGTATTTCAGCCAACTCATCATCATTTTCATCATGAGACAAACAGTGTTTAACATTCACTGTTTTCTCTATGCTTCCATCCCAAGCTTCCTCTTCAATAAACTGAACATCTCTGCTCACAATAAACTTCTTGGTGGATGGGTTGTACAAGCGATAAGCTTTGGATTTCTCACTGTATCCAATGAAAATACATTTCTCCCCCTTGCTGTCCAACTTCTTCCTTAGCTGATCCGGAATGTGTGCATAAGCCACACATCCGAAAACCTTCATGTGTGTGACACTTTGCTTTGTGCCACTCCATGCCTCTTCCGGCACTTTGTTCATAACTGCTTTTTTAGGGCACCTATTCAAAATATACGCTGCACAATGTACAGCTTCAGCCCAATAATCATTCGGAAAATGCTTTGCCTTTAACATGCTTCTCACCATGTCCATTATGGTTCGGTTCTTCCTTTCGGCTACTCCATTTTGCTGCGAAGTATATCTAGTTGTAAACTTCTTTTGAATACCATTTTCTCTACAAAAACGTAGAAAATCTTTAGAGATATACTCACCTCCTCTATCAGTCCTTAAGAATTTGATATGCAGCCCACTCTGGTTCTCAACAAGTGCTTTGAAATTGCAAAAATTTTCAAACACTTCACTTTTGTTTTTCAAAAAGTAAACCCAATTTTTTCTTGTAAAATCATCTATGAATGTTAAGATACAGTGGTTGTTAGCAAGTGATGGAGTTTGCATCGGTCCACATACATCTGAGTGGACAATCTCTAAGGGTGCTTTCGCCCTTATGCTTTTCCCGGAAGGAAAACTTTCTCTGTGTTGTTTCCCCAAGATACAACCTTCACAAAGGCTGTCCGGTTTCTCTATCAATGGTAAACCACTTACCATTCCTTTTCTTTTCAACAGATTAAGACCTCCAAAGTTGAGATGTCCAAATCTCAAGTGCCATAACCAATTATCATCCTTTGGTTCGCTTTGGAAAGTCTCTTGTGCAACTGCTGCTTTCTCTTCACTATTCTTCAAGTCTGCTCTCATTCTAAGAGGGAACATTCTGTTCCTTGTCATCTTCACTTCAGCAATACATAGTTTTCTGGGTGGTTTATCCATGATGGTACAAACATCATTATCAAAGAAAACATTATACCCCTTATGGACAAGTTGTCCAATACTTAAGAGGTTACACTTCATTCCTGGAACATAATAAACATCTGCTATGGATTTATTTGCACCTAATCTTGTTAAAACATTTACATCTCCTTTTCCCATAACAGAAACTTTGCTATCAGTTCCTAGTGTGACTTGAGACTGCACACTTTCATCTAACATAGAAAACATTGAAATATTTCCTGTCATATGGTTACTACAATCGGAGTCTAGAAACCATAAATCCTCATTCTTTTCTTCAGCCATATTACAAGCTAAAAACAAATTACTTTGGCTGCTATTTTCTTTTGTGAAATTTGCACTAGTTTCACTTCTCATATCTTGCTTCTTCTTTCTACATTCATTAGCATAATGACCATATTTTTTACAATGGTAACATTGGACATTGGATTTATCATACCTTTGTCCTTGAGCATTCTGTTGTCCACTTTGCTGGCTGCCTTGGCCGTGGCTGTGACTTTCACTGTTGCACCTTCCATGTGAATGTGAAGGGCTGTTCCTTCCACCTCTGTTTTGGCTTCTGCCTCTTCCTCTTCCTTTGCCTTGCCATCTTCCTCTTCCGAAAGACATCTGGGTCTTAAAGGCATGTTCAAGAGATGAGTTTTCACTCCTACCCAATCTCTGTTCATGGGTCATCAGTGATGCATGTAGCTCATCCACTGAAAACTTTGTGAGATCCTTAGTCTCCTCTATGGTGGTGACAATCACTTCAAATCTTGAGGGTAAACTTCTCAAGAGTTTTTCCACAATCCTCTTGTCTTCAAGAGTTTCTCCATGTGATCTTATTTGTGTAACCATGCCAATCACATGAGTGAAGAATGAGTCAATAGTGTCTGACTCTTTCATACAGAGAGTCTCAAAGTCTCTCCTCAGCAACTGAAGTTTTGCTATCTTCACCTTCTCCATACCCTGATAGGCTGTTTTGAGAGTTTCCCATGCTTCTTTGGATCTGTTAGCTACTGCTATCCTCGGAAACACACTCTCATGTACTGCTTGATACAAGAAGAAAAGAGCATTGGCATCTTTCTTCTTATTGCTCTTCAGCTGTTCTTTTTCTGCTTGAGTTAAAACAAAAAACTCTACTTCATTTGTTGGCTCTTCAAAGCCATCCTCAACTAATTCCCATAACTCTTGTGAGGTAAATAAAGCTTTCATGGTTATTGAACAGTAGTCATAATTTTTCCCATTGAATTGTGGGAGATGGATATTTCCCATACCCATACCAGTGCTGGCTCCAGCCATTCTTCACTCTAAACTATGATCCAAAAACACTTGACTGTGTGTTCAAAATTAACTAACTGTACTGCAACTGTAACACAAAACTGTATAGAGAAATACCTTTGGATTATTTTCGCTGAGTCTTCACACTGCTGGAGAAGCTGCTGCAACAAAGAACTCCTTTCCTTCAGCTTATTTGACCTTCAAATAGCCTGGACTAGCTCTGATACCATGTTTGAATTTTCAGAATTCCAAAATAATAAAAGTCCCTTAACACAAAGAAAAATTCAGAATTTCATTCACAGTGACAGAGTTTTCACATAAAAAAAATTTCTATTTCATAAAAAAAACTTGTTACAGATTCTTCCTCAAGAGAGGGATTACAAAATAATTTTGACTGCTGCAAACATAGTTCAAAAATTATCACTCTGTCTCACACAGAAAAAATACTCTGTCTTTTCTAAAAAACATTGACTGCTATGAATACTCTATTTTAAAAAAAAAACTCTCTGTCTTTTACAAACAATACACTGCTGTGCATACAATTCTGCTCTGTCTCTGTTTTTTTAAAATACGCTGCTGTGTATATAAAAACATTACATAACAAATGACTCTGTTTCTGTATATAACAAAATATCTCAGCCCAGTTTCATTAAATGTCATTAATTGACACAACCACTAAATTCACCGCTTGATAAATCTTCATGGCTTCAATAACTTCTGTCAGCACCGCTCTAAAATGCATTGATAGCAAATTGCTTGCTGGCACTGCTGTTCTTTTTCTTCCCGCACTGCTGTGGACATTCACTGTTCTGTGTATTTAACAAATAAAAATTACAACACTCTCACGCTGCTGTGCGTATATATCTGTTCTATGTAAATAAGAACAATATATATCTTTTACAATGTGTTGGGCATAACATTATAATATAAAATATATAACCCATATTTAAAACAAATAACATTGCAACATTAAAACATTAACCGCAAGTCTTTAATGAACGCATTTGAGTGGGCCCCCAGCCGATGACGTCAGCTGTTCCGATGGGGTTCACACCTTCGCCGGTCTGGCCTGCCTGACCCCCGCGGAATTTGCTTTGCCACCTCCATTCTGCACTGCCTTTTCTGTTATTCGGGCAGTTGGAAATTAATTCCAACAAGACACTATATCCCACGGACGATGCACTCATCCAGGCGACCATTTTGGTTGAGTTTGGTGCCGGAAAAGTTCCTTTGGACAGTAAAATGCTTGGTCTTTGCCCTCTGTTTCCGGAATTGAACGTTGTGAACAATTATGGCTGCGAACTTGGTGGTGGTAAAATAGTCGGGCTCGGAGGACTGATGGTTGACCTCATTTCCTGGTTCACGGGTTAATTCCTTTCGTGATAGTGGTGGTGCGGTGAGGGGTCAACCAAAGCATAAGGTTTTACAGTGTTGATCGGGGGTTCTGCCACTGGAGTTGAGTGTGAATGGCCAATTGTTGAGCAGCTTAGGGAGAAGGCCCTTGTGGGGAGGTGGCAACATCTCAAGGATGTCGTACGAGAAGGTTTGGGTGTAGGAGAAGGTTTGGGTTGAGGAGGTTTGGCTACCTATTTTAAAGTATAAACTTAAGGTTAGTCTTTTTCATAATAGTTGGTTGTGCTTCCATTTCTTGTGCCAGGCCAGGCGGACGCAGATTGTATTTTAAATGAGCCATGGGTAAAAGGACACAGCCTTTTGAGTGTGCAAAGGTGGCAAGTGGGGTTCGACCCTTTGGCTAACCTACCGAGGCGGAAACTATTTTGGGTTAAGCTTCCCGACTTACCCTTGGAGTTATGGAACAAAGAAATTGTTGAAGCTATTTCTAATCACATCAATAGATTTTTCTTCTGCGATGCTGGTACCTTCGGTCAGCTAGATTAGAGGATTTCATGGGTCATTGGTGATCTGGATTTGGGGCGAGGGTTGTTGGAAGCGCTGGGTATAAAGTGGGACAATTTCTCGGTTAATCTGATAATAGACTATTGGGGCCTTCCATTTAGGTGCCTAAAGTGTCATGAGATCAGACACTTACATGTGACATGACAATTATTCGGGCCTCGGTTGGGAGGATATGGACACTGGGGTATTGTGCAGAGTAGGGGTGCGACGCCTGAACGACATTGCCCGAGGGAGAGGGGTCGCGGTCGACGATGGCACTGTAAGACATGTCTTTGCATGACCACTTTCTAGGTAACTCAGAAACACCCCTGGATCTGTTATTTCATAGACATAACATTTGTAGTTCTAATAGTTCTTTTGAGTTGGATGCTCCCGTGGATTCTTTCTGTTGTTTTTGTGATGTAAATAGTTTGTCGGATGTTATGCTGGGTGTGGGGTTATTCCTGGGATAGCTACTCCGATGACATGTGCTTTTCCCGATCCTGAGTCTACCTCTGTTGTGCATCATTGTACTGGAGTGGGGTTTGTTGATGGGGGGCTTGATACCAATTCTTATAATCCACTGACTACGGGTTTTACCTCTCGGGAGAAGGCACATCCTATTGTGGGTTGTGACATACGCTGCAGTGACTATTCAGATCCTATAATACTGGAATTCCCGGTTCTTACAACCAATACAGGGTCTGTGGTGAATTTGGATTCTGTAGTTTTCCTTAGGCACGACTCTATTGAGCATTTGTGCATTGTCGTGGAGGCCATTAATATGGAACCTGATGTTTCTGTGAAGCTAACTCTCGTTGTGAGGGAATCAGATTGCCCTACTCTCTCGGCATAGTCTGCCAGTCGACCGATTCCTAACCATATGCCAGAGATCACACATTCTCCCCCTAAGGAGATTTATGTGCCCATTATTGATTACAGTGGTTTACAGTCGATATCCTGAGATTGTGAATTGGAAGCCATTCTTATGGAATAAGAGGATATGAATCCTCTAGTGATCAAGAGGTTTTTTTTTGAGCTAGTTACTGATGTAAGTTGTCACATCCACTTTCTGTTTCACACAGGGAGAAACGGGTGCCTAGATATAAAAAAGTATCAGATTGTAGCCAAGGGCAGGCTCCAGAAAAGGTACTTTGCCTCGAGGGACTTAGTACAGATGAGGTGGTGTCGAGTTTAGCTTCATGGAATTTAAATTTCAAGGGTTTAGGAGCTAAACCTAAAATCAAATCTATTCGTGGGTTGGTACGAATTATCAACCAACTATGATCTGTTTACAAGAAACTATGTTGGAGTCTGAGAAAGCATGGAAAGCTATGCTTCGGGTTTGTCCTGGGTGGCATGTCTCTGCATCTGATGCATGTGGGTTGTCGGGCGGGCTTCACGTTATGTGGAACCCTAAAATGCTGGATTTAAATGCTTTTAAATTTTTTGCAGGCATTATACTTATTGGATATTTGTTGGGTTTGGGACAAAGGATCATATTTTTAAACATATGTGCTCCATACATTAGTCACCGAAAGGAATTTTGGGAAAGATTGATTAATTATGGCCTGATGGCACTCAATTCTTTCCTTATGGTTGGGGACATGAGCTTTTCATTGGGGTTGAATGAGGTATGGTCAACGGAAGGGCAGATCCCCTAACTGCTTTCAACATTCGATGAATGGAAGCATATGCCTTGATTGATGTTGCTCCACATACCTTATCACCCACTTGGAAGAATGACAGAATGAGGAGGTGGGGAGGGGGGGAAAGGGGGAAGGCATTTTAAAAAAGGTCGACAGGTTCCTACTTAGCCGCAATCTCCTCGATAGACTTGAGGTGGCTTATTCCATTATTCCATGGTATATGTTAGACCATCACCTGATTTTATTATCTTGGAAAGGGATGGGGGAGTGGAGGGCACACCCATTAAGTTCAATCCTCGATGGCTTAATATGGAGGAGTTTCGTGCCATGATAAAAAAGGTATGGAACACCCATAACAGTCACAATGACAGGTCCCCTATGATAAATTTTCAACAGAACTTTAAAAGGCTCAAGGTTGAGACTAGAAAATGGATCATTGTAGAGAAAAATGAGGAACTAATCTAGTTATTTCATATCGATAACATGATTGAGAAGTTAAGTGATACAAAGGTTCCTTTATACTTCTCGAAGGCATATCGAGAAAAAATTATATCTCTAGAGGGGAGAAGGGGGGAGATTCTAAAGGGTCAAGAGAATGACATGAGATAGAAGCAGGGCTATTTGGATTGAGGTTGGAGATAGGCACATCAGGTATTTCCACAAGCAATTTAACCTCAGGAAACAACCAAATTACATCAAAAATATCGGGGATGAGGAGGGGAACGTTTATGCAACACAAGAAATTTTGGAAGATGCGGTTGTGAGACATTTTGCTAAACATTTATCTTCCAGGTACCACTAGTTTGCAGATCAAGAACCTTTTATCAATGTATTACCGCTTTTAATATCATAGGAGGACAATGCTAAATTGTGGAGGGAAATTTCGTGTGAAGAGATGATGGCCACATTGAAGGAATATGCGAAGGAAAAAAGTCTCGGGCTGGATGGTTGGGCAAAGTTGTTTCTCTCTTTTAAGGAGTTGATGATCCAGGATTTACTTAATGTGGCAGAGGAAATCTAGTCTAGGGGTTTTATCATGGGGGCAATTAACGCAACATTTATCATACTGATCTCGAATAAAAATGACCTAGTAACTTTTGTTGACTTTAAACCCATTGCACTATGCAACTCAATGTATAAATTTATGTCAAAATTAATTACCACGAGGCTTAAGCCTATGCTGACAAACTACATTACTGAGGAACATTTTGGTTTCTTGGAAGGGAGGCATATACAAGATGCAATTGGAATTACACAAGAGATGACACATACTATTTACTCTCAGACACAACAATCTTGTCTCCTAAAGGTGGATTTATGCAAACACTATGATTGCATTAACTGGGAGTTTTTGCTACTGATATTAATTAAATTGGGATTGAATGTTGATAACTACAGATGGATTATGGCATGCATCAAGACAACATATTTTTTTGTCATTACCAACGATCTCCTGTCTAAATTCTTCTCGACATTTAGAGGGCTGAGACAAGGTTGTATGTTGTCACCATTACTGTTTTTGTTGCTGATAGACACCATTAGCAGGAAAGTGAAGGATATTAAGGAGAGACATATCATCAAGGATGGTTAAAGTTTCTAGACAACATTGCATGACACACCTTATGTTTGCAGATGATTTACTATTTGGGGGGAATGCTAATATGAAGGAATGGAAAGCCATTTCTGGTTCCATTAAGGAGTTTGAGATAACTTCGAGCTTTCTTATGAACACGGTTAAATCCCTTCTCACACACAAAGGGGAGAGGGATAATATAATACAAGAACTTAGTGAACTCATTGGGGAGACTACTAAGATCTTATCTGAAGGATTCACTCACTTGGGGTTTTTGGTAAAACCCTCTGGATACAGGAATAAAGATTGGAACTAGTTAACTAATAAATTCAAATCAAAATTGGACTGTTGGATACATAAGTGGATGACTATGGGTGGAAGACTTACCATTCTTAAGTCGGTCCTCCAAAACCTATCCATTTATTTGATGCACTTATTCATGCTACATAAGGAAATTATGCACAAAATACAATGATCATGAGCAGGTTCCTCTGGTCTAGTGCAAATATGGGTACTAGTGCTGATCGGAAAATCCATCTGGTTTGGTCGTCCATCATTTCCTGACCAATTGAGGATGGTGGATGGGGTATTATACAACTTTGTAATTTTAATAAATCCCTTCTTATCAAAAACATGTGGAGAGTAGCTGTGGGTGATGGTCTTTGGTCTTGCATCATCCAAGATAAATATCTCTATTGCCAATATTTCACCAATTGGATTACAAGTGGTGCTAAGAGGAAAGCCCAAAGGTCTTATATTTGGAGAAGTATGTATCAGGTTATGCAATTGCTCATGGGAAATGTGAGATGGGAGGTAGGATATGGAGCTAGGATACATGTAGGATTAGATGATATCGCTAGAATGAATTCCAAACATACCTTATCATTATAGGTATTAAACCATTTACACAAAAAGAATATTTCCTACTTGAAGAAGGTCTCACGACTAGGGACACATGAAAATTTAGGTAGACAGACGTGGAGGTCTGCTGAGGAGTTGGGATTACCTGTTGTCTTGCACAAGGAATGGGAGGATTATACCTGTGGTATGAGACATGTTGGGATATCCTTTACTTGCAGAGAGGATCATATGTGTTGGAATGGAAAACTTAAGAAGGGGAGCTTGATGGTCAAATACATATATTTACAATTACCAACTTTTGACATGGGGAAAAAGTAACAAAAAAAAATTCAAACTATCTGGAAATGGAAGGTAGGAAACAAGATTAAATGTTTTCAATGGATTACATATCACAATAAGGTATTTACATGGAAAATATTCAAAGGAAAGGTTTCCAGGGGTTGGTCATATGTGCCATGTGTAGGAGGGGTGATGATGAGATCAACCACGTGTTTACAATTTTCCCATACGCTATGGCCATATGGGAGGGAGTGTTGGTATTTTACAACATAGAAAATAAAGGAACGTACTCCAAATTAACACTATTTTTTAAGGCATAGAAAAAGGATAGGAAATACAATGCCTTATCACTATATGTGTTATGGACCATATGGAGAAGGTGTAATGCCATCATTTTTGAGAAAAATAACATTGATACATATGAGGACATCAATAAGACAATGGATTTTTCCAACGAATTTGAGTCGGTGAAGATAGGAAAAAGACATAAAACCTTTAGACCCATGTATATTTGGAAATCATTCCCTGTGGGTTTTTTTGATGGAGCAAGTGTGAATATAGCTTGTGGATGTGGATTTTTCATCTATATAGAAAAGTAAGTATATTTTCACTTCTAGTGGTAGGGGGGAAGAGGAACGAACAACAAAGAAGAAATTATTGCACTATGGGGGTCGTTGTGTGTTTCTAGGGGGTTTGGTATAGATCAAATAAAAAAATTTAGAGATGCAAAAGGTGTCATTGAACGGGTGAAGGGATGAAACAACTTTAATCCACCTATTCTAAACAACTGGATGGCTCGCATCAAAGCGTTGGTAAGGAATTTTTTTAATGTCAGCCTTGAACACTTGTATAGAGAACAAAATGGAACATCTAATATACTTTCAAAAAGAGGCATAGGTAAGGAAAGTGATAAGTTTTTTTTCAATGCTCACGATCATGGAATGTTGGTAAATGCAAGTACCATCGTCTACTCTTAAAACAAAGTGGAGCAAGGTGGAGATAGGCATAGGTCCAAGTGGCATTGTTTGATATTGTAGAAAGAAGATGAACATAATTAGAAAAAAAAATTTGTTGCAAACAGTACCTTAAGATTGTCTGTCTTTTTGTCGAACACAGATCTTACATTTGTTGAAATGTCATATGTCATATTTTGTTGCAGCATATATTAAGTAGTTATTTAGCATGCAAAAATTCTAGTGATGAACATTTGGGAGACCTGAGCGGTAAGAAGGAAAAGTTTCAAGATTGTTGTACTACCTTTTATTAATATAAGAAGTAGTGTTTTTATCTACTGAGAGGAAAGGAATATAGTGTGGTGGTCAAAATTTTCAGTTAAATAGACCAGTTATGTTTTCTCATAGATAAATGGGTTAGTTTCAGTGAGCAGGAACTTTGAATTTAGGAGGTGCTATTGATTTTCCAAACTGATAGTTTTTGTTGCATACATCACTTGATGTCCTTGAAAACAAGGTTATGCTCGGTTTCTACTTTACCAATTTTTTTGCTCTATTTTGGTATAGTAAGAATAATAATAAAAGCAAAGATAATTATAGAGTTATGGCCAGGTCAATTCTAGTTGCATATTTTCTCAAAACAAAGTTGGAGATTCTATTCGAATGATCCTCATGTGCTTGGTAATTCTTCCTTCATTAGTTTAACTAACAAGAAAAGAATGATCAAATAAATTTATTTTCATTGTCGAATAATTTCTGAGCTCATTCCTGTCTTAGTGCTACATATTGTCTTTTAGCACTAAGAAATATGAAAACATGAGAGTGGACGAGTATCTGTGCAATAGAATATTGTGATCACTAGAAGAATGGTAGAAGTGGAAAAGAAAATTAAAGTGGAAGAGGAGGAAGCGATAGTGATTATGAAATTGAAAAAGTTGAAAGGATTGCAACTTACACACTGTTGGTGGATATGGAAGAACAATTGGTGATTAAGTAGGAATGGGTGGTACAAGTTCGAAAGATGCTTGATGATAAGAATTACGAGGTTTCTCTGCCGTGTGTGGCAACAATGCTCAAGAATTTTTTGTGAGCCGTACATTCCGCGCTTTATATCGCTAGGGCACGGCAGCCATTGGAATCTCAAGAGAGATATTTCATTTTTATAATATATTTATATATAAATAATTTGTATATGTCCCAAAAGGTGCAAAGAGCGAGTGACAAGATTTTCAAATTGAAAAAAAATTAATTTAAATTTCATAATCAATAATAATTATTATGTAAGAAAATATATTTTAGTGAATAAATTAGATTTTTTTCCCAAAATTTTATGTTAGAGCAAAAATTTTCATAAAATAATATGAAAATTGCATAATTAACAATACACAAAATATCTAAAAGAAATGAAGTTTTGTACATCAAAATTACTTAATACAAAATTTATTTTGAATTTACTCTAACCCAACAATGTGTTGATTGTGCATCACGGAATTAGCAAGGGGTTGGTAGTGCACCATAAAAATAGTTGGTTGTGCACCATGAAAATCGCTTGCAAAGTCCTGGAGCTACCTTTCAAAAATTAAGTGAGTGGAAAAAACAAGTGTGTCAACGTAATAAAGTACTTGGAATGGTATCAAGCGAAACAAAAAGTCCAACTTCCATTCAACCCTCTATTTTTTAGTAAATCCAATGTTCTCCATCAATTAAGAGTCTATCAAAAACCCCTGCAGTGTTGGAATAATGGATCATTTGTGAAATATTAAATAATTAAATTTGTTGTTTTTAGTGACAGATTTATGGAGAAATTAATGGAATTATAGATGAGATATTTGTGGATGATTGTTGAGATAATTATGGAGTGATTTGTGGAGTATTTGATTGAAAAATTTGTGGAGATGAAAAATCCCGACACCTCTCCTTATCTATAAATATGTATCTATGTTAATGAAATTTGATTAGAGTTGTTGTGTGAGAGTTGTCCTTATGTATAAATATGTATTTATGTTAATGAAATTTGATTAGATTTGTTGTGTGTGAGTTGTGTGCATTATTGGTAAATATTTTTATGCTCTATAATTTATTTTTACTGTGTTGTGATTTTTTTCATTTGGTATTAGAGCCATTGCCCAAAACCAAAGAATTTGTGAAATGTGTAGTGAGTTGGAGTGTTGAAATCTCTCTTGCATGGAGAAATAATCTGCGTGTAATGAAGGAGAAGCGTGAATCCACTTACGAGAGTTGTAAAAATGTATATGCAAAGCATTGTTGCCTACTGTATCCATCATCATTTGGAACTCGAGATGAAGGAGAGAGATAAGCTCCAAGAAGAACGAAATTAGCTAGGGTTTCAAAATTTCGTGACCAGGGCTGTGCTACAGATCCTTGAGTCGACTGGTACGATGATGGCGGCTTCATCGGGAGGAGGCCCGACCCCCTCCTACCGCAATGTCACTAGTGGAGATCAGACAAGTAGACAACAACAATTTGGAGCCTCAAATCAAAAAAAAATCTGGTTTTGGGAGCAGATTGACAGGCGAAAGAAAAGGGGCAATGCTTGCCAAGAATAGTGAAGAAATCCAGATTCATAATTCCAGCAACCAAACTAGATGAATACAGTGGTTACATGAAGTATCATGCTATAATTTTTAATTTTATTGGTATTTGGCCTACATAAAAAGATTTATTAAAATGGATACAAATAAAATGGCAGCCCAAGGGTCATATTGATCTGAAATTTGGGGCTAGGGATTTTTTTACAGTAATTTTTACTAATTTGTTAGATAAGGAAAGAATTTTTGAGGGAGGGCCATATTTTTATAAAAGTGCAGGGCTCTTTCTTAGACAGTGGGAGGAATGTTATAATCCAGACCAAGAACAATTTCTTGCAGCGCTAGTATGGGTTCGGCTATTTGGCCTTCCAATGGATTTTTGGGATCCGGACATCTTAGAAGGTATAGGAAACTCTTTAGGCATTTTTGTTAAGATAAAAAAAACTACTCGCCATGGCCTTTATACTTCTTTTGCTAGAATCTTTGTATATATGAATATTTTTGAGCCATTGCTTGAAATTATTGAGTTAGAATATGAAGGGAAAATATGGCCACAGTTTCTTGACTATGAACATATCCCTTTTAGATGCCGGATATGCCATGAGTATGGGAATATTTATAAATCATGCCCTTTAAATGCAAATGGACAACAACTAATTCGCTAATCTTGTAATCCTGAATGGAGCCACCAACGAGAAGATGGATTCATCACGATGACAAAAAAAAGCGCAGTAATAAAGCATCGATCAATGCTCAGAACCAGGTCAGTTTGCAAAACCCACCAGTTCAAAAACCCTCATCAAACCGTTATGAAATTTTGCAGGAAGAAGGAGAACCGTCAACTACAGAGGCAAAGGAAGATGGCATAAGCCCTGGTCAAGGGGTTCCGACTTAGAAAGCTCTGTCAATAAAATGCAAAGAAGTTCAGGAAAATGTTGAGACTGTAGAAATTAGTATGTTAGAACTGACACCTATGGATTTAGAACAAAATAAAGAGGACCTAATTGCTGAAGAAAGAGTATTGAAATGCCTTTTGTATGAATGGAGGAATATTGATGATAGGTTCATTGCTGCAGATCAAAAGAAACTTTACAAAGAAACTTTACAAAGAAACTTTTGAACATTATTTGACATCTCAAGCGCACAAGGAAGTTCAAGAAATTGAACAAGCTGTCTCAGAAAATCCTAACCCACAGCCCAAAGGAACAAAGAAAAGAAGTATAAGGACATTGTAGGAATCCATACAACTTGTTGGAGAGATGTTGATTAATACAGGAAAGATAATACCGTTAACAACGGTATTTCAAGAACTACCCAAATTTAGCTAATGAAAGTAATCTCCTGGAATATTAGAGGCATTAATAGTAAAGGCAAACAAAGATATCTAAAGGAAAGATTGAAAAATCGAGAAACCCCAGGAAATGTTAATCCAAGAAACTAAAGTATCGGGACAGAAGCTTGAACATATTCTTCAATCTTTCAAACCCTGTTTTGAGGTGATGCCAATTGATTCCAAAGGGATAGAAGGGGGAATAGCTATTTTATGGAATCCAATAGAAATAGTAGTAGAAGGATGGATGGGTCTTCCGAGAATTCTAACAGGAAATTTTAGAAAAATTGGATCACAAGAAAGGATTCTTATATCTGTTGTTTATGGTCCTCCAGTACCAGGAGAAAGAGAGGAGTTCTTACAAATTATAAGGACTTCAAATAATATGCATCAGGAAAAATATTGACTTATTGACGGATATTTTAATATGATACTAAACTTGACAGAAAAAAAGGAGGTATAAGAAGAGAAGATCCAGAGATGGAACTATTCAAAGACCTATTGACGGATCTGCATTTAGTAGACATTCCCACGGTGAATGGGAAGTTTAATTGGAATAATAGACGTGGAGAAAGACATAAAATAACATCATGGTTGGATCGCTTTATAGCCTCAGAAGCTCTTGTGAGCCTAGATGCCTACTATGAAGCGACGATTCTACCTACGCTTGGATCTGATCATTGGCCAATACGAATAAATATAGATGTAAAAGAAAGTCCGAAGAATAGACCATTTTGTTTCGAATTATTTTGGTTAAGAGATCCAAGATTTCTGGAAAAAGCCAAAAAATGGTGTGAAACTAATCAAATTAAAGGTAGAAATAAGATGCATTCTTTTCAACTTATATTGAAGCACTTGAAGATGGAAATAAAAAGATGGAATAGAACAGAATTTGGAAATATTCAGCAGGATCAAACTCGGTTAAAAGATAAAATGAAAGAGATCCAGCAAAGAATGTTCCTTGATGACAGGACATAAGCACTAGCAATTGAAGAAGGAAATACACTCAGTATACTAGAAGAACTTAGAAAACAAGAAGAGATTTTGTGGAAGAAAAATCAAGGATCTAGTGGTTAAAGGAAGGAGAGAGAAATACAAATTTTTTCCACAAAACAATGATACAAAGGAGGCAACACAATAGAATTTTCTCATTGAAAGATCAAAATGGAAACTGACTGCTTCAACATGAGGAAATGGAAAAGGTGCTTGTAGATCATTTTACAAATTGTCTTACAGAATCATATCATAATAGAGAGGAAGCTATTGATAAAATAACATGTCTCATTCCGTCAGTAGTCACTAGAGAGCGGAATTTAGCTTTACTATGGGAAATCAGTATGGAAGAAGTTGAAGAATTTGTAATGAACATGCCTAGGAATAAAGCTCCTGGTCCGGATGGCTTTACGGCTGAATTCTTTAAAGCCACCTGGAATTTCATGGGTCGCAATATTTGGGAATTGGTAGAATAATCCAGGGGAAATTGCAAGGTTTATCCTGCTCTCAATGCAACTTTCTTAACTCTTATACCGAAACAGGAAAATTCAAACACTCCTATTGGTTTCAGACCAATAGCTCTCTGCAATGTAATTTACAAAATTCTATCTACTATCATGGTAAATAGACTCAAACCTCTCTTGCCAAGGTTTATTTCTCTGGAACGGACTGGTTTTTTTAAAGGAAGACAAATCTTCGATGGAATTGTTACTGCCTAGGAAGTAATTCACTCGTTAAATACAGTGAAAATGAAGGGAATGCTCATTAAATTGGATCTTTCTAAAGCATATGACTGGATTAGCTGGCATTATTTGATAGTTGTATTGAAGGCATTTGGATTTGATGATAGATGGTTGCAGTGGATTCAATCATTTATATCATCTTCTAATTTTTCCATTTTACTTAATGGAATTTTGTCCCAGCCTTTTAATATAACTCAGGGACTCTGGCAGGGAGATCCCCTATCACCATTTCTATTTATATTAGCTGTGGAAGGACTGGGAAGGTTAATCAAGGCTCATCTAGCATAAGAACAGATAAAAGGTTTAAAATTATGGGGATCAGATCTTTCCTTGACGCACCAACAGTTTGTAGATGGTATTCTCTTATTCTGTCAGGCTTCAGTGAGAGAGGCAAAATCTATTTTAAAGATCTTGGAAATCTTCATGGAGGCATCAGGTACTCTTGTTAATACTGATAAATCAAATTTTTATTTCTTTAATTCTAATATTGCAACTCAAAATTTTCTAGCTAGAACGCTTGGTTTCAAAATAGGTTCTTTTCCAATGAAGTATTTGGGAATCCCTTTAAATATTACCCCATTAATAATTGCAGACTGGAAGGATCTCATTTCAAGAGTGGAGAAAATATTGCATAATTTGGCATTTAAAGTTCTAAATGCTCCAGGTAGACTTATCATGTTAAAATCAGTTCTTCAATCTCTTCCTCTTTATCAATTATCAGGGAGAGCTTGTCCAAAAATCATTTGCAACCAATTAGTAAATATGTTTAAGAAATTTCTTTGGCAAGGTGCACAGGCTAATAGGAAATGGGCTTTACTTTCACGGGATAAAATTATTAAACCTAAATCAGCAGGGGGACTGGGAATACATGACCCATATATTTTAAACCAAGTTATGGGGACCAAATTATGGTGGAGATGGATCCAGGGAGGGCATGATCTATGGAAGAATATATGGGAAAAGAAATATGGTATGCCTCAATCTATAATAGGTAAATTAAAAGTATATATAGTACCGAAAGGGTCTTCAATCTGGAATCTTGAAGCAATCAACAAGAATTTAATTCGACAACATAGCTTTTGGGAAGTGAGGGAAGGTCGAACGAAACTCTTTTGGGAAGATTCATGGCAACAAAGAGAAAAATTATTTAGTAGGCTTGATTTAGGAGAAATATTTCTGTTCACAAATACTCCAAATTCTAGATTAATTAACAATTATTGGTGCCAACATCAGAATAGCCAGTGGAGAAGATGGAAAGAGAAAACCCACTGGCTAGAAGCACCAGAAAGGCAACAATGGATTAATCTTGAAAAAGAATTGAAAACAAGGAAAATTGTTAATGTAATAGGAAGTGATATTCTTAGATGGGGTTATCAAAGCAAAGGAATGTTCACTATACAGGAGGGATATCATATTCAGTCTCAGAATATCATTAATAATGAAAGATCAATATGTGGGAAAATATGGGCATTAAAACATTAGCCAAAAGTAGAATATTTCCTCTAGCTATTAATTCATCGAAAAAATCTTACATGGGACAACCTGGATAAGCAAGGAATGTATGGACCATACCTTTTTTACATGTGTAGAACAACAAATGAATCAATAGAACATCTTCTAAACACTTGACCAACTGCGGAGTTCCTCTGGAGCAATATTGCAAGGACTTTCAGGCAAACAAAGAGAGATAATACAAATATAAATGCAACAATTAATAATTGGTGAAAAGGAGGTTTTAAATGTGAAGTGTTGAATAGAGCATGGAAGTTATCTATTGGATTTATCTTATGGGGCATATGGAAAGAAAGGAACCACCATATATTCAGAGGAGAAGAACAAAAAATTAACCAAATATGGCGAAGATGATTGATAATATACAAGAAACAATTTTAGTGGAAATATGGATAGAGGAAGATTTGAAGAGGGAAGGTATAGAAACCCAAATGCTTGCAAGTTTATATTTGAAACTGGAATGCTATATAGAAACCTTTGGAAATATAAACCTCTGTCTCAAAATATAGAAGACAGGTGGAAGGTACCTCAGAATGGATTTATTAAACTTAATTATGATGGTGCATCAAAAGGTAATCCAGGACAAGCAGGAGAAGGAGGGCTTTTTAGAAATTCTCGAGGGGAAGCTTGTCGATTCTATGCTCTGGATCTGGGTTTTGCAACTAATAATGAAGCATAATTGACAACAATAAAACAAGGGTTATTGATAGAAAAAAAAGAAAATTATCAACGACTTATTGTAGAAGGAGACTCGACAATGGTCACTGGAGTTTTACGTAAACTACAACAAGGCTCGGCTTGGGAAAACATAAGTAAAAGCTGGAGAATGGTGAATCTCATTCAGGAAATAAGCTTATTGATCAAAGGAATCCAGTATCTGATACAATGCATGTTCGTAGAAAAGGTAATGAGGTGGTAGATTATTATCAAATTGGGGTTGTGGTAATAATGAGCGACATTTGGATGTCACGCTAAGGGCTAGAATCTGGAATATTGAATTACACTCTCTCCAACTCATTCTAGATAGAGATTTAAGTGGTAGCGACGATCCCTGATAGGGGTGCCACCTAATAGGAGACGACAGCATGACAACCCCACGTGGTGGGCATGTCAGCTGACCACTAAGTGTATCAATTAAACTGCGCGGTGGTATCAACCTCACACACGCCTATCTTATGATCACAATGAAAGTAGGTTCAAACCATAAATGCATGGCAGAGATCGTGATGGGATGTCGGCCGCAGTGTAGGGAATTGAAAAGGTTTACTTCTCACTCTTGCAAAACATTAATTAAAACAGGAGCTGGAATTTGGAAAAGAGCAGCGACAGGAGATCTGAAAAATTAGGAGTTTCAACATAATGGGCGGAGGTAATCTGGGTATGCCCTGGTTCTCATCACTCTAGTATCAATTTTTAGTTTTCCTGTTCGTATACCATAAACGAACTCATAAGTTCTTACCAGCCATGTAGAGCTGTTGTCGTTTCTAGTTAGCTTTTCCTTTTTTTATGGTTTTCATGTAATGATAGAGGGGGTTCACTTCAAAATTCCGCCTTTTTTTTGCAGCCCTGGCCATCATCCCTATCTATATCTCAGTATTGTCATAAGGTATGGGTTTATTTTCTACTTATGTTATGATTTGGAAAGTCCAGTCCCTGATAATTCTCTTCAGATGCAGGTTAAATCTGTGCTTTGCAAAGATTTTTGATGGCCTACTCTGGAATTTGGTTCTCTTCATTCCGAATGGTTTGGCTAAGCCTGGTTTTTTTACTCAAAATCTTGAGGGTAATATTGATGATTGGTTCCTTTCTGTCTACTGCCATTCCATTTTTCACCTTTAATTTAAAAGGAACTCTAACTGCATTTCGATTTCTTGTTGTTATAAATCCCTTTCTTGCATGGGAAAAGAGAAGTCACTTCAAATTCGGAATTATTATTATCTTAAATCACAATTCCTTGGGTACAATCGAAAATCAAGTCGCTTTGCGCATACAATATTTACTCTCCAGAAAACCATTCTAATGTCAATTCAACGGAGAAAGTATTTTGGCAATGAGAAGGAATAGTATGTTAATTTCCGAATGATTGAAAAACACAATCCATACCCCACAGTTTGGGAAAATAAGAAACTTTTGGAATTTACTATTGATCCTAAGTTTTACATAATTGCTAATGTTTGTTATATAGGGTCTCTATCAGTCATAAGTTCAGACATAATCATTCAGGGCAGAATGAAAAAAGGAAAAGGGAGGAAATTACAACCACCCCAGGTAGCTGGTCCAAGCAAAAGAGGAAGAAAGAGTAATCATTAGACTATAGAAAATATTGCAATTGTTTATGAAACATGGATTCCAAAGCATATTCGTAAAACTATACAGGGTAGGGAAAGGGATAGTGATGACGAAGATGATGATCTTCAAGAACAAAAGGAAAGAATGGATTTTATCTCTGACCCAGGATATACAAGAGGAAGATTTTATTTATTCCAACAATCTGTCAAGACATATTGGAAAATCAAATGTGTTTTAGCAAAGGTGATGTCGAGTATGAAAGAAAAGAAAGTCAATCCTTCAATGCTTTTTGAGCTTTAGCAGATTAAACAGGATATGCAAGAAATGACCAAGGCACAAATACAAGAAAATGCACGAATATGAAGGATTGAACAACAAATCCTGAACATGTAGCAAGCTGAGATGCCAGGGTCAAATGCAAAAGATCCGACACCTGTTGATTCTTCATATGGTTGACACTTTGATAAATTTAGTTTTGTATGTTTTTTGAAGATATCAAGTATAGTATCTGTTTTATTTATAGTTTGTATGGACATAGTAAAGGGATATTAGCTATCAGTAGAAGGAAAAAATAATACCAATTTTGGTTGGCTTATAACTCTCCGAGGTGGCCAACAGACCTGGTTTCTTTCGGGCAGGTTGAGGCTACCAATAACTGTGAAATTTTTATAGCAAATTGCTCTTTACAAAATAGAAAATAGATAGGTCCTACGAAATTTACAAAAAAAAAAAAATTGTATCCATCATTTGAAAATTTAATTTGTTTGCCATCACTTTGTTTCTTTGTATTGCAGATCTGTATCAGAGTTTCCTGGAGCATTCGCCAGGAGACTCGTGTGTTAAGACTTTTTCCTACATATCTTGCAAATCTGTGTTGGAAATAATCTTGTTGAATTATGGCTGCAGTTGTTGGACCTACATGCGTGGAGAGTTCTTGGACCTGCATGCGTACAAATAAGTGGAGAGTTCTTGTACTTGCATGCCTTTTTTTTTTCTTTTAAACCTGCATTAAAGGAGAAATTAGTGTATATTTCGTGTACCTACGTGTGTACCTTTTGTTTTGGAGATTTTTAAACCTGAATTAAAGGAGAAACATTTAAATCAACCTACACTACTACATGAAGGGCACTTTTAAGACATTTTTTTAAGACAATAAAAATCTTTTGTCTTAAAAATTCGCTTTTTATTTTAGTCATTTTAAATTAAAATTTAATGTCAATTGAATTGTCTAAAATATAAAATTTAAGACAAAACAGGTTTGAGACAAAAAATGTTTTAAGACAAAATTTTATATTTAAGACAAAAAGAGTTTAAGAGAAAAAAATATTAAGGCAAATCTTTATATTTAAAACAAAAACAATTTAAGACACATATTTTAAGACAAAACTTTATATTTAAGACAAAGTCACTTTTTATTTTAGTCATTTTAAATTAAAATTTAATGTCAATTGAATTGTCTTAAATATAAAATTTAAGACAAAAAAGGTTTGAGACAAAAAATGTTTTAAGACAAAATTTTATATTTAAGACAAAAAGAGTTTGAGACAAAAATATTTTAAGACAAATCTTTATATTAAAAAAAATAAATTAAGACACATATTTTAAGACAAAACTTTATATTTAAGACAAAAACAGTTTGAGACAAAAATATTTTAAGACAAAAACAATTTAAGAAAAAAATATTTTAAGACAACTTTATATTTAAGAAAAAAACAGTTTGAGACAACATAATTTAAGACAAAAATATTTTAATACAAAACATTATATTCAAGACAAAAACAACTTGAGACAAAAATATTTTATGACGAAACTTTATATTAAGACAATGGCCACTTAAGACAATGGAAATTAAGATGAAATTCATTTAAGACAATTAACAATTAAGACAAAACCATCTCAATTGAAGACAATATTATCTAACATGACTCGCAAAATTGACTTTGATAGTGCACCCTAAGTCTGCTAGCGTTTAGGCTACTACTGTCTCACGCCTATATCGAGGTTGCTATTTCACTTATCATTCACTTTATCTTATATAAAGACAACAATTTGTTGGTCTCCTCGTTTTGGTGGGGTAGTTGACTCTAAAGAACGCGACAACTTTTCCTGGCAAGATTTCTCAGACATCAATCCCTCTTATGTCCTTTCGATCTCTATTGATACAATTAGATACAACCTGCATGCCGTTGCATTCAACAGAGGGAAATTTTAAGACCATAAATATTTTGTCTTAAAATTTTCGATACGAGGCGCTGGTAAAAAAGGCAAAAGTAAAGGATTAGGGGTTTATCTTTATGTTGTTGATGGGTTCTTTAAGAAGCAGAGCGATGGAGGCCAAAAACAACCGATGGAATTTAGAGTAATGGAGGCGAAAACAGAGGTGCTTGGTGAGAGGAGAGACAAAGGCACTTTTTCTGGACATGGATAGGCAGTAAGATAGTTGGACTACTTTTTGGGGTCTCCATCGATTATGTTTTAATTTGTGTTTTTTGACTGTTTCATTTATTTTGAATGCTACTTCTATTTGTTGGTTGCTGCTATCAGCACAATTTTGTGCTGAAACTTCTGACTGTCATCGACATCATGGATTAGATTCACTTAAAGGATGGTGGAGACAAATTATAAAATATCCGTTGTTAGACAATATGCCTACTTCAAAATATCTACGACAACTTTTGTGAGAAGCAGATGTCGAGGACAAAAGATAGGATTGTGGAACCATTAGTCACAAAATTCAGAAGGGTGGTAATTTTGGTTGTACGTGTGGAGATAGATAGATTAAATGTAGCATTTGTTGGTGCAATTAGTGGTGTTGTTTGGACGTGCAATTATTTAAGCTAGATTCAGTTTTTATCCTGATTCTGAATGGTATCATGAATCTCTACTGGTTCTTTTGTTTCAAGGTACACTAATAAAAATTTATTTTCCACTCTAGTTGTTGGTATACTCTGTGGTCTATCTGAGACGCACTAGCTGGTTGTTTACATTGTCTTTATTTTGAACCTTTGCTCCTGTGGATCTTCTTGCTCCTTCGCTGGTTTGGGAATGGTCAATCAGGAGATTTTCGAGGATCTTAGGTGCTACCTGTTGTTCTTCTCTATGGTCTATCTGAGACACATTGGATGGTTGATTTACATGGTATTTCTTCTAAACCTTTGCTCCTATGCATCTTCCTGCTCCTCTTTGGGTTGGGATTGGTTGATAGGAGGATTTCTGAGGATCTTTATTACTACGTAAGTGCATTAATTTTGATTGGTAGAGTTGGTAACATATTTCAATTTTGAATTCGACCAAGAAGGAGACTCTTGGGGTCATTAATTGGTTTGGGGGATATTTATTTTCAAAATTGGTCATTGATTATATGCGGGAGAACCCATTAATGGTTTGCGCTATCATTGAAGATATTTGTTGATTGTGTGCTTGAGTAGATTTTATGAAGGAAATTCGTCTATTGCGATTGGCCAGTGTGTTTTATTTGAAGGGGTTTCCTAGTGGATTGAGCTGGTGACAACCTACATCGAGTGGTGTCAATAATTGATAAATGACATTAATTTACCTTGTCCACATATTTTATCGAGGTTTTTTTAGACACTACTACATAAGGTATTTTTTTAGTAATGCTCTCTTCTTTGGTGCATATATAGGCGAGATTGCGGAGTGTTGGTGGTGTTCATTGTACAAATGGCCTTTACATCTATTGATAGGATGTCACTTCATATTGAAGGAAATTGGGGTGGTGATGTGCCATTACTCAATGTGTTGGTACATGCGACTATTGAGGTGGAGAGTCGTGGATGCCCCAAGTCGGGAGTCTATCCCTTTAGGAAATATTCTGTACATGCAACTATACACGTGGATTCAAATGTTTCAGTATCCCCATTGGTTATTAAACCCCAATGTGGTAATCCACTGAAATTGTTTTTCCACCATTCGTGGAAAAAGAAGGGAGTTAAGGTTGATCTAGATTATCAGAAACTCGCTTTTGATTCCGATGTTTTTTGGGACTGGGTGGTAGGATTACAACAATGGGATTTTGTGGGTAAGTGGTTTTATCTGTGAATGGATTGCTCTTAGATGGCATCCTGGGTTAAAGAACATTGGTACCTTGTTCTTAAGTACTCTCCTCTTTTCAACATTTTATACAATCAATGGTTATGCTTCCAATTTATTAATGATGGAAATGTTGCAAAGATTTTGGGATCATATTGGGTTCATGGTTGTGGTTTTCTCTCTTTAAATCACTAACATGTGGGATTTATCCATACTTGGAATTTCCACGAAATAAATTTGTTTCAAGCTAAACTCCCTAGTTTAACACTCATATTCTAGTCATGTGAATCATTAATGATGATTGGAAATTTCATTGGTAAATTTTCTTTCCTAGTGGAAGCAAGCCTATTACAGAGAGATAAACATATCTCATAGATTTTGGTGGAGGTGGCCTTCATGCAGAGGTGGAGCTCAATTAGGATGGCTTCTCTACTAGGCAACGAATTGACTATTGGGTAATTCATTTTCGCTACTTTGGTTGTCATAATGTTGGACATTTTATTGACGAGATCCATCATAGATTTGGAAATCACGACATGGAATATCAGAGACTATTTGCGATGGGAGTCATTCATCGACATCTATACACTCTCCGACAACTCAGGAGATTGGTCAACACTCTCTCTTGGGTAAGATTAAAATCACACCACCTATGACATGTCTTGAGAAACATATTTGTAATGATTTGGCATCGAGTGCTCTTAATAATTCTAATTTTTGTCCAATATGTATTGTTTGTCCACATATTTAGTTATCACGTTCTGATTGTATTGAACATTGATAGATTGGAGGTTTCTGTAGTGTAGATTTTGAGATGCAAAACTCAAAATATCCACAGTCTTCATTTTTAGTCTATGTTTCGAGTATAAATCAAGACTCATCTTCTAGACAGGCTGACTAAGAAGAGAATAGATTAGGGTAAATAAATAGAGGAAAGAAATATGAGAGGTGAAAGAGCCAACCAACTCCTAATTTTTAAAAAGATTTAATTAATTAATTAGTTATTTATTTTAGTTTTTTAACCAAATTTAATTCTAATTATGTATTGAACTTTATTCATTTTTATCTGTACCAGAAATTGCTCCTTCTTCGACCAATTTGGAATCTACTCACACTCTATATTTTCATGCGAATGGGATGAACTCTAGTATTGATGACTCATTGAATGTTAACCCTAACCACTCATTCAATTTGGGAATTTTTTTGGAGACCTTTATTCTACCAATTTAGTGGGGATTGATATCGAGTTTCCCAGCCTTCTCCCTGATATCCATCTAGAGACCCTCTTGATTCATTCATCATCCTCTCCTAATATCTCTATCATTCCCAATTCTCGTCATAATGTAACCATTAGGAAGAAATGATGTTCAAAACCTTTGAATCATTCAAATGGGGTTGATACTGATCTTCATAATATTTCTGCAACATTGGATCATGGTCCATCATCTTCTTGTACATTACCTTTTGTTTCTTCTTTCTCTCCTATTCAGACCCTTAGAGATTATTTTCCTGATTATGAGGGCTTACCATGATAATCATGTACTTAAACATTAGGGGCTTGTGGAGTGCCCGAAAAAACATCGTACTCTAGCATTTGATTGGGGTTAATCACACCTTTATTATCCTCTTACAAGAGATGGTGATGATTGGAGATAAAATTTGGTCGATTTTCCTTCGTATATGTCCTAGGTGGCGGGTGTGTGTTGTAGATGCTTTGGGTTTATATGGTGGTATTGTAGATTTTTGGGATCCTGAGGTCATGAGTTTTTTGTTTATAAATCCTTTGGAGGTATCCTTCTACTTGGTTTCATCAGGGGAACGAAGGACAGATTTAATATTCTTAATACATATGCACCATATTCTTCGAGAAGATACTTATAGGATAAATTGGAATCTTGTGGCCTATTAAAGATGGGGTCCCTTATTTTGGCAGGGGATTTGAGCCTTACCAATGAAGATAATAAGGGGTGGGGGGGTCATTGCAGAGTGGACTCATTGGCGGGGAACTTCAATGATCTTTTCGGTAGGAACCACTTAGTGGATATTTTGTTGCCTCCCTTTATTTTGAGACAGATAAATCGTTGGGATGGGTGCATAGGAATCACTAAGAGACTTGATTGTTTCATGCCTCACGAAAATTTGGTGGAGTGCTTAGGGTCTGTGAAATTTTGGGTTATTCCATCCCAAATTTGGGACCATTACCCTATCATACTCTAGTGGTAGGTAGATGGGGATTGGGGTGGTATCTCGTTTCAATTTGATTCGTTAGTGAATACTTTTTGGGCACTAGAATTAGACCCCTTGATCACATTTCCTTTCGAAATTATTGGGATTATGTTGAGGACTCTTAAAAATTCTATCAATAACTGGATTAAGACTAAAAAAGTGAATCATATTGATGAAAATTTGGCTATTGATAAAAAAAAATTGGTATATTGGTTGATCCTTCACATGCATATTATTTTTGGTGGTGCATCAATTACTAGTTATGGATTTAAAAAAGAGGAAGAATGATGTTCTGAAATTACAGGAGGAGGAGTGCAGACTGAAAAATCATGCTCTTTGAGTATCAGTAGGAGATAAGAATACATAATTCTTTCATAACTATGCAACAAAGTGTTGAGAATTTGGTAGGGAAAAAATTAATACAAATTATCTTACATGATAACTGCTTGTGTTAAATCTTTAGTTACTATCTTCGTTCATCATTATTATTATGTCCAATACATCAAACAGTTATCAAAACATTAACACCAGTGACACAATATTTAGGCTCTAAGCCAGGGCTAAAACCCCTCCTTTTGAGGGGAAAACACACAAACCTCTTCTTATAGATTCTTCTCTAGATGACTACAAACACCATGACCATAACCTTGACCTAAATTGTCTCTCCTAGACAAAGACAAAATCACCCTCCTTGATTGCACCATGTAGCACTAAATTGTCATCATGTAGCATTGTGACGCATGTATCATTATTGAGACCTTCTACTGAGCATCACCTTTGCACTGGTAAACACCATGACAAAGCTCTTGTATTTGTTGGAGTATCCCTTCTTAAGATTCTGTATTACTGAGTGTTATCCAAGAGGATGAAATAAATGGTAATATTTGTGATCAAGTTGTTTCTATTTTGAGTGGTCGTGGATCTAATTATATTTATGTTAATCCTGACTTGGTGGATAAGTGTAGTTTGAATAAATAAGCGTATGCAAAGTCTTGGTTAGTGCATTTGGATACAGGTACAAAGAAGTGAGTTCATCATTGGGTAAGAGCTTATGCATTTGAGTTGAATGGTATGTCTACATCAACACATTTGCATGTATTGTCATTGGGTTTGTATAACATACTTTTGGATATGGACTGGTTGTATCTCCATAGGAACAAAGTGGATTTCTATGAAAAAGCTATTGAGTGCTTGGATGACAATGGAGAACAAAGAGTCATGCAAGGTAAGAAGAAGGAAACATAAGTTAGAATGGTGAAAACTATGTAGACGAAGTGTAGTCATAGGAACATGTGTGTGTTATTTGCAGTATATATTTCTAGTGACAAAGATAAGGAAGTTGAGGATGCAGATGTCTTGATAAAGTACCTGGTTTTACAACAATTTCAGGATGTATTTCCTGTAGATATTTCAGATTTTTCGCCTCACAGGGAAGTGTATTTTTCTATTGAGTTGGTACCAAGGGCAACACCAACATAAAAAAACCATACAAGATGAGCACTCCACCATTGGTAGAGCTAACGTTGCAGTTGAAGGAAATGTTGGAAAAATAATACATAAAGCCAACTGTATCACCATGGGGCACGCCATTATTGTTTGTGAAGAAGAAGGATAGTACCCTAAAGTTGTTCATTCATTACATGCAATTGAACAAGGTGACCATTAAGAATAGTATCTATTGTCGAGGATTGATGATTTGTTTGATCAATTGAAGGGAACAACAATGTTCTCAAAGATTGATCTAAGATTAGGATATCATATAAGACTATACTATTAACTAGTAACATTTCTTCTGAGGGTTACAGAACTAGGGTTCATAGATCAACTTGTATTCTATGGTTTCAAACACTTCCTGTATCCTTCAAGGGGTTTTATTGATGTCTTCAAAAATACTTCCTTTTTGCTAACCAAATGGATTGTTTCTTTCACACATGCATGGAATCATACTTTGCAAATCATACTGTAATAGTTTCATAACATGATATTATTGGTATTGATTACACCTTATTTGGAGACTTCATTTTTATTTTAGGGTTTGGTACCTTTCTATTGGATGTGGTTGATGATGTGAAGACTACTCACCTTCTAGTAAAGATTGCTACTAACTCTAACAAGCCTATGGATGCTTGTTAACAAAGGGAGACCCCTCTGAGCTCAACGCATTGGATTCTTTGTTTTTTCATGTTAATTTTTTTCTCAACTTTCCTTCTCCAAGGGGTTGAGACTATTTGCTTCATTTATTTTACATGGCCCGATGAAAGAAGAAGAATGGAGTAAAAAGGTTGAGGGTCTCCCTTATCACAAATTTTGAGGTGATGGGCGAGGATTTGAAATGGATTCCAGACCCTGGAAAAACTCAGAAGAAATGAATTTCCTATCACAACTCGCTCGCCTTACACCAACAAATAACTACTTTGCTTCACCTAGTACTTCAATATAAAAAAGTTGTGTCCTATAATCTATTTTCTTCCCTTGAAGATGTCAAAAAAATGCTTTCCAACCTACAATACTATTTCGATAGTGTGGACACCTAATTGGCTCACGTTGAAGGTTTTATGGTTAGTGACTTTGCCTCCAGGGACATTACTGATCCTCCAGTTGATCATGTAAAAAATCTTATTATTATTTCCTATAATCAGGATTAGGGATGGTAGAATTTAGAGTTTTTGTTGTTATTTTTAGTTTAGATGGCTCATGGCTACATATATTATGATAGTCCACTTTTCTCGACATGTTTTGTAGACCTCAAGCATGGAAATCATGTTTTATTGTCACCTCTACGATATTATATGAATATTTATGGTCCTGTCGATGGTGGAGAGGGTATCTAGAGTGGCTCTTCATTTGGTCTTGACGTACATGCTCTAGAAGTGGAGGATTCCCATTGTTGTTGTCAATATTATGCTTACCTAGTCTTTTGTTGGCAGTTTATGTTTAAGTTTTCATTCTCCTTGGTATTTGGTGCTAGCATCAAAGTATACTTTGTTTCCTCTCATTTTATGGGCACTTGTAACTTGAATTTTGGCAATTGAAGCTTGTTTCAAAATATGCTTTCAACTTGGCTTGTTTTGGGATGGATGAGTATGTTCACCTACGAGAAAGTGGTTACTCTTTTCATGCTAGATGGAAGAAGTGGTTTTTTGTAGAGGACACTTAAGAATACTATGATTTACTAATGTTTCCCTCTGTCAAATGACGCTCTTTTCTAGGTTTAGAGCTCTATTTTCTTCTCGTTTTCAAGGAAAATATCACTGAAGCACATTCATTTTCAGTTTATGTGCACTCTTTCTCTGGAATTGTCTCATTTTGTGAGGGCCCTAAAATCTTAATGCAAATCTTCAGTTCTTGTTGAAATGAGACTGTTGTTATTGTAATAGTGTGTTTGTGGTTATGGGACCTTGTGATAGTTGGAGAAGCTAGTGCTTTTAGAAGTATATAAATTTGATGTTTAATCTATCAATGTAAATCTCCCATTTTGATATGAATATGAGGTATTTTAATCTACAAAAAATTATGGAGTAGAGAACAATAACTTCATCCTCGCCATTGATAAAACTTCCAACTAATCACACTATTTAGCATGTTTATAAATTTTTAAACAACATGCAATTTATTTTCGAAGAAAATAGTTGAAATTTTAGTTGTCTTTGTTTGTGCAAAAGCCAAACCATGCAATGATACATTTGTCATTTTTGATGTGAAGTGCTTAGATAACTTAGAGAAACATATAGTTAAAGTTAAGGCCATCTTATAATGTTTGTTAAGATAAACGAAGAAAAATTTCACTTTTAAAAAAGATCATATTGACATATGTTATCATTTATTTTGAAATATTGAATACATAATTTATTATTGATATTAACTTTAAAATATAAAATTAAAAAATATATATATATATATATTTTAATTTCTAATTTTAATTATATAACAAAATTAAAATAATTCATAATTTGAATCACTTGATAAGTTATAAAAGCTAAAATTAATAACATTAGATATATTTTGAAATAATTTAATGTCCCTTTTTAATATCGTAATAAAATTAAAATAATTCATAATTTGAATCACTTGATAAGTTATAAAGCTAAAATTAATAACATTAGATATATTTTAAAATAATTTAATGTCCCTTTTTAATATTGTAAAAATCTCAAATTAATTAATTTCACAATTAATATTTTAATATTTGTCAAAATCCTACTCATATACTTTCCAACAATCCTTTATATACATTTCGAAAATACGGAAATAAAAGTAAAGTATTAATTAAAATATACAATGCCATGATACCTTTCACTAATCTCATTCGTCTATTTCCAAAATACAGTCATAACAATAAAATAATAAAAATTTGGAATGACAATACAACCAATCGAACAATTCAAAGCACCGCCCAGCATGCAACTCGCTTAAACTCTCTACCGTGAGTCATGATAAGCGCTCGAGATCAAATGCCATAGGACCGCCGCGTTGCACTCGTTTGTCGCTTCTTCATCTCGTCTACATTTGAATGAAAGAACGGAAAAATACCCAAAATTCGTGCGACTACCTATTTCACAAATCGGGCAGAAGATGAAGATCTCTAAGAACCCTCGAACCGATGGTCCTCGCAAGCGAATAGATTGCAGGGATGTTATGCAGGCGAGCAAGCTGAACCTAGCTGAGGCAAACCCACCCATCACAGGTGGTCAAGTTGTGGTTAGATCCCAACTCAGAATCCCTGACTTTGATGCTTTTAGATTCATCATGCCTTTTGTATTCTTTAAAGTCTCCTTCTTCCACAACAAGCCAAATCTCGGCTCCGACATTAGATGCATGTTTTCTCTGCCTGATAAAACCCCAACCAGTCAACATGACAAAAACATCTGCAGGATTTGTCGTTTTTCTATCTGCAATTCTTGAACGCGCTGGATCCCGCACAGTTCTGAGGGCCTGGCTAGTGTGACAGAGCTTGGCTTCACATCCGGGTTCGAGTTCGGGATTTAGCCGTGCAGGTATCGAGGCGAAGGATTTGAAAGGCTCCGAGGGTTTGAAAAAACTTGGGATTGTGGAATTGGTACACATATTTTCGGTGAAGATCGCGACATTGCTGCTAAGCTCAAGGACGAGCAAGGGATTTCTAAATTGAAGGGCGATGGTTTTGAACCTAGGAATCTGGTATGTATTAGTTTGATTAAGTGCTATGTCATTAAGTGCAATGGCCCCGTCAGCTCATTTCGGCTTTCACTTCAACATATGTTGTTAGGGTAGGACAATGAGGTCTGGGTTTGGCCCGTGCGACCTGTGGTCAAGGGAAAGCAGACAAAAGTGGATAGTGTCTGGATGATACAATTTTGTTGAGTGTTCGGTACAATGGCTGTGAAATGACTATTGTTGATATTGTAAAAGGCGTAGACTTTAGCAAAGACTGCAAAAACGAGATCAATAGTTCAATGTCTGTAGATTTTCCAAATAAAATTTTGGTCAAGGGACTGGATTATAGTGAAATAGGGCCAAATTTGAAGGGACTTCCTACGAAAAAGCTTCATAGATATGAAATAAAATGCTTATTATGGTGTCTACTTACTATAGCCGTTGCAATTTATAAACCATCGAGTATGCTGATTCCAGAAGATACATATGGATATAACGTATATAATACATGTAGTTGCTATATACTATGGTAAGCATCTTTATTGAATGAGTCAGACTAAACCCTAACTGATAGATAGGGTTTGAATGGGTGGGTGTACCATGAATTGGGATTTCTGCACCTAAGGAATTTGATTTGATTGGTGCACCTCCTTGCCCTCCCTTCCGTTAAGCAAGCAATAGAAATGGAGTGATAAGGAGTGTTAATGGAAGCATTGTTTTAAAAAACAATGAAAAAATATGGTCAAATTCTGTAGGGGCCCATGAAAATGGAGAAACACTTGGTGTTTTACATCAGGAGTCAATACAGCAGGGGATCTTGGAATTTGGTGGTAAAGGATTTGTAGATTCTATAGAAATTTGCATGGATGGTATTAGATGCAACTGCACCAATTTTAAAATTATGTGTACATGTTTGGTCCAAGGAACAAAGGACTTTCCTAATGTGCACAGCAATGGAACCGCAAAAAAGGGAATTGAAGTCGGTAAGTCTAAGATTGATCCTTTTGTGGATATCAAATTGAACTGCATATTTCCTTCTTTTTCTGTCAAATATTTAATATTGTCTCACTTCATTTCCACTATGGAGATAAATTGCAGTTGGTTTCTCTGGAATTTTTCTGTTTATGGTGATCAAATGGATCTGCAATTTTGTCTTGTATTGTCCAAGGTTAAAAATTGTTCAAATTCAATTAAAATTATTTTATCCTGATTTTTGGATGGATATAGATATATTAATTTATTAAATGTTTTTGTCGTGTTGCTTTGTTCCTTTTAATGTATAAATGGAAGCTTGATGAAAATAAACCTTTGGGTAGTGCATGATTAGAAATCATGGAGCTACAGGGCAATCAAATGATCCCCTTCTGTATGTAAGAGAGGAAGACATCCATGCCTGCTTTGGCTTTGGTATCAAGGGAATATGTCTCTCCTAAAGATAGTCATTCTGGCTAAGATCTGCACAGCCAACCTTGATCTAAAAAGTTATTAGTTTTGACAATTGGAATGGATTAGCGGCGGCCTTGTGAATGTTTGCTATGCACCATATTTTCGTTAGAATGCCTGGCATTCCTTCCTGCCTGCTAGATCATCCATTTTAGGAAATATGCCTTTCCAACAAGGCGGGGCAACAGATAGGATATTCTATTAACATCAACCCATGCTCAAAGAACTCTGTAATCCTGTAATTCCACACATATTCTTAGCTATGGTGATTTTGTGGCAAACCATGTAAAATATTTTTATTTAATTAGTGCATGAATTACCTGATCGCTAATCACTACACTGTGATTTTTTTTGTCAGATTAGTATATGATTTACTTGATCCCTAATCACTATATTGTTATAAAAAATCAAACAAAAGAAGAGTTACAATGAATATTTTCGATATGTTTTGTACAATTTTTGGGCTTACCTTAAGAATTATGACGATGCAATCTCACAGGCATTTAAATATCTCTCTTTGTATTTGCATCCCTGAAACCCCAAAGGTAATAAGACTTTGTTGATTTCTTTCATATAAACTCACAATTAAGTGTTGCGAATAGTTGTATTGTGAGTAAATAGTTATGATATACGATGTTTTTGAGCAAGAAACCTCGTAAATAGTTATTTTCATGAGTTTGAAGGAAATTTTCTTACATATAAAAGGAGGAATGGCCAAATATGTCAAGGTAGGCTTGCCTTAGATGAGTGGTATGCTCAACATCAGCTTTCATAGCTGTCATATATGTCACTCTCATCCTCCTTGGAATCATCATCGTTATCTGGGCCACTTTCTCCTCTTTCAGTGTTAGGTTTTGCTTCAACTTCCTCATTTAGTATTTTTCCATTAGTCATGGGAAGCAACCAGCCCATAGAAGGGACTATTTATTCTCCCATCTCCTATTTTCCCACTAAGAGTAGATCCTCCTTAAAAATGAGGGGTACCTCTAGAAATGGAAGTTCTTTTTTTGTGCCTTTCAAGTATACAAACAGGGAAGGTGGCATGTCATCCCCAAAATTAGGGAAGTCGTTAATGGCAGTCTCCATACAGACTCTGAGCCAAACAAGGTTTATGGTATTGGATTCAAAGGGAGAGATACATATTCCGAACCTGCACAATCTGGTATCTACTGGGGAGGGACAGAAAGAACAATATCATGATGTTGCTATAGATAGTTGTTTGAGACATTTGAAGTGCCCCATGAAAGTTAATATGGTTGCAGTTTTTCCAGAGGTGTCATCATTTGGTAAGTGCTACTATTGTTACCCTTTCTCTCAAATTTAGTGATAAAATACTACTAGTACCATCACTTATATTATGGTGAAATTGTTTCAACATCGCAAAAGCTCTGGTATTAGACAGACGCCATTCCATTCACTTACTGTCATTTCCCGAAGTGGATGTGTCTCATTGTGAGGCTGAAAAGGATATTGCTGACAAGAATTCCATATAGCTCTTAGGTTTGTCGGTACAAACTCAATGACTGAATGTAGAAACCAATAGTAAAATTTATCACACCGAATCCAAAGTCCAATAAGAGAAGTGTGATAACTTGAATAAAAATCTCATAGAACAAACATTTTAGGAGACAATCTACGAAGAAAATAAGTTTCTTACAAGATTAGTGTCCTCAATCCAACCAAAAAAGTGTGCATCTAATACCAATTTCATTATCCCACCATTGTAATAATAAACGTTAACATAATGTTCAAGACACATTAATAAAATTAGAATATTCATGTAAACAATTAATACACAAGCCATATGTTAGCACCCCTATCTCACAAATTAAGTGTCCTTAATAAAACTTAAATAAATAAGAGGGTATGGCTAGTAAACAAAATGTTGGGTCACATAAAAGTATATAAAATAAGAAATAAGGGATATAAAAAGTTTCTTTCTAGGTTTTTACAACATAAGTTTAAATGATTTTAATTAAATTTGATTTTAATTGAATTCATAAGGGGTAAAATTCAACATAAGTTTAAATGATTTTAATTAAATTCATGAGAGTTATTTTGGAATTTTGTTGTTTTTTTTTTCGCTATAGTTTTATCAGTGAGGGCATTTTACTGTGGTGGTTACTGCTATGGGGTTTTTAGTGAGGGAATTTTACTGTGGTGGTTGCAACATTTTTTTCAGTGAGGGAATTTTATTGTGGTGGTTGCTGCTATAGTTTTTTCAGAGAGGGAATTTTACTGTGGTGTTTTATGCTATAGTTACAATGTCGAGGGTGGAGGCCCAAAAACGAGATCATTGAGCGAGGGGAGGAGACATTGTTGGGCTTCTCTCCAATATGTGTGTCGGTTCACTAGGGAGAGCAAATATTTTATAGGTGATTCGCACAAGCTTGATGGCGAAGAAGGAGGCCAAATGGCAGGAAAGGAAAATGCCAGCTATCTAGGCCCTAAATAACCAGAAACATGGAGCAAGAAATAGAAAAGGGAGAGGAAACATGAGATCAGGGAAAAAAGGAAGAAAGGAAGAAAACCTAGGTAATGCAAAGAGAGAGTTAGCAGTTGGGGAATTGGTTATACAAGGGTGGGAGCCTGGTCTTACTGAGACAAAATCAGGAGGGATACACCAAGAAAATATATATATATATATAGCCACAAGTTAGTATCAAAAACCTATAGAAAATTTAGAGCAATAAACTCTCTTTGTTATTGTTGTCTTTGCGTGCTTCTCTAGGAAAGTATTTTAGCAATACGTCTGTAACTAGTTCACCTACTGTTGCATATCTTGTGCCATTTGCACAATTGAATTTCCTTGTTGCGGTACTAGATCCCATGCGGTTGTGCTATTTGCATAATGGATTTCCTTGCTGCTATACTAAATCCCTTGTTATTGCATATCTGTTTCTATTTGCATATTCGATTGTTTGGGGTTGATTAACCTTATGCCTACAATATTTTACTGTTTTAATATCAGATTTTTGGGGTAGTGAAATCCTAGCCTCAGCAAATAGGATTATCTTCATGGTCTCCACCAAGAAAATTGGCATGCACAGGTATGTGCAAGGCTTCACAACATAAAAAGAGTAATTCCAACCCATCTGGCTTCAAAACATTGAAAGAGTCATTCCAAACCATCTGTGTCAAAACAGAAAGATCTATGCCCACAAAAGCATGGCGCCCATAGGTAACGAGATCTAAAATCTAAAGTGAATATAATGATAAATGTAACAGCCAAATGAGGACCGAATACTCAATGCTTTGGGACTTAACTTCCCAAGTAGACCTATCATGAGGTCACAGAGGACTACCTAAGTTCCAACAATTCTAGAAAGGGAATATATAAGTCCAATACATTTATATCATAGATAGGTGTCTCTTGTGTGTGAGGACACATAGGATATTCTTAGCTAATGATATCTAGTGCCACTTTGGGGATTAAATTTGGAGTGTATAGTATGTGGTGTAAACATGCTATAGTTTTATCGGTAAACAATGCAATTCATAAAATATTAAAATAGGGTTAACCGATGGTTTACTTACATTTCAAACAAAGGAAACGATGAAACATGTATTTTACAATTGTAGAGTTCGTTGAGTGCTGTAGCCATTGACCGCCTTAGCATATGAAAACTTCATGCTTGGTCAACTTAGCTAGAACGCAATAATTTCAAGGGTTTTCTTACATTTCAAACAATGGAAACAATGAAACATTTATTTTACAGTTGTAGAGTTGTTGAGTGCTGTAGGTATGGACCACTTTAGACAAAACAAAATTCATGGTTGGTCATCTCAGCTAGAATGCAACAATTTCAGAATATTTATGGACTGTCAAACAACATGGCAAGGAAATATAAAGCACTAGTTTGCTCACAGGTATCACTTCTCTATGGAGAAGGTAATGTATGGAAGACTTCAATGCTGCATCAACCAGTGTTTTCATGTAGAGTTAACAGAGTCTAAAGTTGATCTAGCTACAAAAGTTGTAACTAAAATGAGTTTGTATAGAAATAATATGGATTTTATGGAGTTTGGTACTAAGGTGGATATGCTGGCCATGCTTACCTATCTCAGGAGAGAGAAAATTGGAATATCCCTTTTCTAATTAATGATTTCATTAGTGTAATTATATTTTTCTTTATTACAAGAAAGGATTTACCATTATCATAATTATGAGAGCTGATTAGTTGAGTTTGAACCCACCAGTTCAAAAAAAAATCCATGCTGGCAAAAAACACGTCCTGAACTAGCTCCCTGAACTCGTTGATTGCATACAATCTCTAAATTGTGTGTCAAATTTTCCACCAAGAATGGGTCTAGACCCTAAACCCTAGGCTTACTCTATTTAAAGACACCATCCATCCCTCCTCCTAATCTTCCTCTCTTTATAATCAATCATTTATTAGCATATGAAGAATTTGGATTTGTAGCAAAGAACATTGATTTTGAGCAATGTTGTCCCTGATTAGTGTTGGTTTTGGTGGATGAATTTATCTACTTTAGCAGTCTACAATTTTTCTACAATATTGGAGGATATTTGAAAGTGGATTCTTGTGCCCATTTAAAGATATTTAAAAAGCTTTCTAACCCTCATCTCTTAGAATATATATTTGCCAGGTTCTTCATCAGGAATTAAAGGTAGATTTTGCATTTGTAGATATAATTTCACTTTAAGAGGCATTCTGATGGCTCCCAAAAATAAGAGCCGCTACATGGAACCATTAACAAATGGTTGAGTTAAAGATAATATTCAGCCATGACAAGATGAATTATGTGGGATGAATAAGACTCCAGACGCATTTTGGCCCACCAGTGAAATACTTCGAAGAAACTGGCCAGTCAACCCAATTCTCCATGTAGTTTATTTAGTGTCTTTGAGTTATATTTATCATTCATTTTCCCAGATAGTGTCTAAAATAATCTGTAATCTCTTAATAGCTGTTAAAATCTATTTTATGCACCTCAACATCTATTAGATGAGGATTTTATTTCGTTGGTTCCAAAATCCTTTTGGGCATCTTAGTTGAAGGTGCCTCAGTGCTCACTGGTTTTGTCTATTGAAGTTTGGAGGAAGCACTACATGCCTGCGGGCTATCAAACTCTCAATATGTGCATCTCCTGCCATCTGAGGTGAAAGGGAAGAAACTTATGACAGAGGAAAAATGCTAGATGAATAGCCAATCCATGGTGTGTCTCTCCATCTCAGTGGGATGGATTGATATTTTTTTCTGAGGTTGGAGGGATACCTTCTGGAAAGGTGATCTCTAACCTGGGATCTGTGTTGGCAGATTTTTGAGGGTCTTGTTGGGGAGGGGGGATCACAGGAGACCGCTCCCACTTGGGATCGCATGGGTCTTGGCTCTACTGGAGTGGTGCTACTGAATTTTGTCTTACTGGTGTCCCTGTTAGCTTGTAGGAGTGAAAAAAGAATGTAATCATATAAGTGTTGCCTGGAACTGGGTGGGGTGTCGGGGTGGAGAAGGTGGTGATTGTCTTAAACTTAAGAATGGAAAGTTGAAACCCAATGGCTCTCTCATTAATAAAGCCAAACATCACTGGTTTGTGTATGTTAAAAATACAGAAAGAGAGTTTTGGGACTCTCTTAAAGAGGTTATCATAGCAACAGATAGATGAATTTACTTTGCTCTTTTCTTAATAGATTTTCTTTCTACAAACTAGCCATCTAAGACTTGGACATTATTGATTCAATTACTAGTTCAATTTTCACAAATTAAATAGTGGCAGATGATCATTTCATAAAAAATTCATACCTATTTGACATATTGGGCTAAGAAGTTTACTCACTGCCTCTCAATCAACTAGTTAAGTTATATATGCTTGTAATTGTAAATGGATCTTCCAACTAGCACAAGATTTACTTGTAATTTATTAAATCCATTGGAATTTTCTTAGGTTTCACCTGGTTTGTTCTCATCAGGGAGCATCTCCAATATTTTGACAACTAATATCCTCTTGATACACCTTTAGTGAGCTATGCAATGCTCTCACCTATCATTGTAGCTCAATGAAATGACATCTTGTAGCTCTAGCGGAAAATGTTTGGTATTCTCTTGACAACTTTGAAACCTTTTGAAATATTTTACTTGTGCCTCTATGTTTCCATCCTCAATAATATTCATTTTCATTACCATAGTATTGTGATGAATCCCCTTCATTCTATTCATCCACGACTTCTTAATTATTTCATTTTGATTAAAATCCTATTTTTCCCTCTTTAATGCATGTGCTTCCTCCATCGCACCTTATTCCCTTAGTTATTGAATATCAGTCAATCCATTCTAGGTCACCTCCAAGAATTGGTGCTTACACTTTCATGGTTGAAGAAATAAAAGACACATAGTCCTCTTCCACCAAAAGTTTATTTATCCATGTCACGATCTCGTTAACCAACCTTTTATAAGCTACTTTCTTGAACTACTACTCTTCTCTTGATTTTAAAGAACTAGTTCAACTCTACTACTACAATCTCAATATTCTAACTCTATATGGTAATTAACCCAAATATCTTTTGCTCTTGAGACTTTTTGATGGAACTACTACAACAAAAATAAATTATGGGAATTCCATTAAATCTCTCTCCTTATGTTCCAAGCATCTTCCATGGGAGACAAATCAAGATCATAAAGTTCGATGTCCTCTAGGACATCTTGCTCAACTATGTTTTCCACTTATGTTATAATTTCTTCCATGTGTTCTCCCCTTTAAACTTGACTTGGGATAATTATCCATGTCTTATCCTTCTCAAAGTTTATAACCAAGGTATCTTGGAATCTGGCATGCTTCCCCACATTTTCACTCTAGAATTTATCAGTAATTTGCATAGGTAACATCATCAATAGCCAGAGAAATTGCAAAAGTTAATTTCCTTGGTGTAGAGGTATTTTAATTTTAATTTTTTAACATTTACATAATTTTTTCATTTTCTCCAGATTCTACAAACAAATTTGTAGTGGATGAAGAAATCTATCTTTGTTAGTAAGTGGAGGTGTCTCTATGGTTACCTATTTGAGCAAACATTGCAGCATAGATATACCATTGTATGTGTTTTTGCCTATAATATTTATTGGGCACTCGACACCCCAGTTGCTAAGATAACTTGGAAAAATAGGTGATCGATGTCATAGATTTGAGATGACCAAACTCATAAGACCAAACACCTATGAGTTGGATAGCACAAGAAAGTAGCAAGTAACCTTGAAAATCTTTATAGACAAAGAAATTTCCTCTGATTGTCATGGAAGAAAATTATTCATTGAAAATGAATTATTTCACCATGTTTAAATATGGACGGCCTCAACCACATACACAAAAGATCCAAATCATACTTTAATCTAGGGGAAATTTAATAAAAATTCCATGTATTCCTAGCAAGTTGTAGTGGATTCAAAAGTACCCCAAGCCCCTAGGAGCTCTTATAGCTCAATTTTCAACCGGAGCCCTCATAGTAGAGTCTTTTCATTACTTTAACAATCTTTCATAGCAAGAGGCCTTGCAAGGATGGTAAATACATGTGCTTCCATCCTAGAATGATGGAGCTCAAATGTGTCTGGTTGTACCATAAATAAATTGGTGCCTGGTGTCGATATGAGAAGCACTCCTAGTCTTCAATATACAACAATGTTGATGAGCATAAATAATTGCTGAGGATTTTCCTTAAATGGATTCATGATAAGCCATCCTTGCTGCATTGTAATTTCTACTTTAACGAATAGTTGTCCAATATATGAGGCTTATCAATAAGTTGTCTATTTCCAGATTAACAACTTTTCCATCCTTTAAACTTAGCACATACATCATGAACATCATAGCTCCCTCTGAATATTGAAAAAATAATATTGCTCAAAACATAGTTGCAACCTATAAATAATACTTTGATCCATGTGCCAAAATTATTCAATTATAATCATACAACTTATATGCAGTCTCTAAGGAAATAAAGATACAAGTTATGAGGGTCATCATATTCAAATGACATGCTTTGTGTCAACATTGAATAAGAAAATCACCAAGGATTTTATAGTTCCCTCTGAAGTCTTTCTATGACAGCTACCAATACATCAAATTGCCGAGTTCATGAAGAGCAGGCTTTCTCATCCAGATAATTCTTTATAAGATCTCGTCTCAATGTAATAAATGCAGGATCTTCTGCTTACCATTCTATGCAAGAAATTATGTCATGCACTCGCTTCAAGGATGAAATCTTCAATTTCTCAAACTGGAATATCTAGTTTCTTCTTCATAGATAAGTTGTCCTCTGTCTTGTTCACAACTTCGTTTGTGAACAAGATTATGACATATCACCATTTAATTGGATATTAAGGATATCGTACATATTGTTATACTGAAAAGAAACCATAGATGATGTTAAGCTGTATGTGATGAGATGCCATACATAGGACTGATGCCACATATAAATTTCAAGGTGGTTGTTACCCATGAGCTGATGTTCCATTTAATGCCATACGGACCTACATATTGCTTCCAGTGGCTTTCTGCAGTCTATAGTTTCTGCTAACACTACCACTTTAACTATCTACGACATCCGCTTCTATTATTGCTCTTGTTGTCTCTCTTTATTTACTATACTATTGTTCCATTTCTGCACAATCATGTTTATTTCATACATCTCACAATTGTTTTGTCTCTATGAGTGAGAGCCTTACTCTCTCTGTGTTGCTTCTCTTCAAAAGGAAAACACTAGTAGCATGAAATATGTTACAATTATGTCCTTTACAGCTGAATGAAGAAACCCATACTGAAGATTTCTTTCTGCTAACGGAGAGACTGTAGATGGCATCTTTGACACTGTGCCTACTATTGATTGAGAGGATTTATTTGATATCTCCATAATGGTGATGTTCTTTCTCTTCTCTAGCATATTGATGTCTTTACCAAGACATAAGTAGGATAATATTTATTACTTATATCAAGGGAAATAACATATGCCACCAACCTTGGTTAGTAGCTCATCATTAAGAAAATCCTATCTTAGACAGAAAATTGACTCGGAAACAAGCATGAGCTTAATAAACTCCAATTGAAAAAACCCTACTGGTATGATTCTCTAGGGCACAAAGCATATTAAATGCACACATAGTTTCAACATATATGTTGTGAGGTTATCATAATATCACCTTACTGTAACTTTGGTAGTTGTATATGAAATGGATGTAGATATAAAGTGATGGCCTACAGTGCTGATTAATGTAATAAAGGTGACAGTTTCACATACCATAATGACACAACTCTAGTTTGATTATCATAAATGCACTAGGGGATATTCCTCGATTCATATAAAATTCCTCTTCATAAGAAGCTATGCTGCTAAGATTTCAAAAGTTCAGAAGAATGCTACAAATGCAAGCTTAAGATCATAAGAGGTTTGTTCAGAGTTTACAACAAAATTTATATTTCACTGGTGCACATCACAATGCTTCATGGAAAACAAAACAGATTACCTAGTGCACTAATACTGATTACAGATCATCTATGAACATTCGTAGTGGATCACTTCAATCCGTCTATTTATCCCATCTCATACATAGTATTTTATAGAAGAATTACATCATCATGAATAAGGATCATGTTGTGTTCTTGTAGAGTGGTTCCAGTTGTATAATCTTTGGGATTATCAGTCCCAATTTGTTTTTGAGTACAACTCCTATCTCCTAGAGACTTCACTCCATGAACAAGCTATTTGGACAACTTTTCAACTAGAAATATGTTCTTTGTTTTATGATGCAAAAATAATCCCTTACATAGGCTCCATGATCTTCCTGGAAAAGCTATAGGGCTCAACCTTCTTATGTATTTTTGGTCTCAGCCCCTTTTACAGAACTCAACCAGCAAATAAGGATGCCCTTGGCCCTTTTTGACATCATATTCAGCCGTCTTAGATGGATTTTCGTGTCCATGGGATGTAACAATATTTTATCCCTTCAATGGGATCAAACAAGAAAACAATAGAGAAGTAGCTAGACCCCTCTTTATGGAAATGAAACTCTCCTTTACAATGAGAAACTCAGTCCTCCAACTCAGAGATACCTAGCCTCCTTTTTGACATAAACTCGGTCTTTTTGTGCTCAGAGTTGTGGTTTTTCGACTAGCAAGGAATAAAGGACTTCGATCTGAATGAAAATGGTTCAGATTTGGCTTTCGGCCACAAAAAAATACTCAACTGTCAAAGCAACCCCTGAGACTAGATTTTCTGTCTCTTTCATTCTCACACACAATAACCTTTTCTCATAAAAATGAGCTGTTGACATTGAGATACGATAATTCATCACTCCCACCTAAACTTTCTTCACCAACTTCTCCCTTACTAGAAATCCTTTGAAAAGATTTGTTCGACTCATCTCTCAAACTAGCTGAATAGGTTGCTAGATTTCTTTGAAGCACCTTCTTTTTTGCAACCAATTCAATATCTAGTTGATTGTTATGTGTCCCTTTCTCTAGTTGTTGCACCCCCTGTAACAACCTCTCAACACAGTCCCATAGAGTTAGGTAATCTCTTCTAGGGAATTTTCAATGGCATCCACTTCCATGTTCTCTGCCTCACCAACATCAGATTTATTGTAACCATGCCTTCTATTTAAATTAAGGTATTTTGCTTCACTCAAATGAGAACAGTCATCTAAATACAGTAGATTGGAGGGACCAGAATCTATGCTATGTCCCGGCAAAATTTCTGAAAAGAATGTATCTCCCTAGGTGTATTGTGGCCGTGAATAATTTGCAGCATCACTCCATTTATCCAGACATATCTGTCCACTCTTTGCTTCCTTAGGGTCACTATGAACAAATTATTTTGTCTTTCCATCATAGAAATCCAAGCTATCTAGTCTCTCCGTATTAGAATTTATCCTCTTGCTAGAATATTTAGATGTAGAGAAATAACCCTCTTTGTCATTCAACCTAAACCTTTCAGGAGACCTAATATTCCCATCCTCAAATTTGTCACAACTAAGACTCAACATCCTATGCTTAAATAATAGAAGCTCAAACTGTAGTGCTCTAATCACCTGATCTTTTCTATAGAGAAATTTTTCGAAGGACAACAATTCCTGATGATCCTGTGAAATTGTTTGCTCATAAAACCTTTTGAATTGAGGGGCTTCCATCTACGCCTCAAGCTTTTATTTATGGAGATGCAAATTCACATCTAACGTTTCGTCTGCTGCCAATCATCGTTCTCTGAAATTTATATTGCCCTAGATCTGCTCATATGCACAAAGATGAGCTATGAAATAGAGATACATAGTTAATGCATGTAAAAATTTTAGGCCAGACGCTGGTCTAGATAATTTTCAAGGTCTTTAATGTATAATAATCATAAACCCTTGATTGATTCATGCCTTGAATTTTCTTTATAGGTCAAAGGAAATTTTAGATAGACACTATCAAATCTGCTTTTGATACACCTTTAGCGATTACATTTACTCTTGCTTGGGCTTGACCTCACAAAGATTTGATACCATGTTAATTTTCAGTTAACATGTTCTTAGGTCAGTTACTTTAGCTTCACCATTTTATTGCAATCACATAAACCATTATTATGTTGACAGTAACTGAGGAAAGAACATAAACCATTATCACAGAGGACAAGCCAAGACAAGAGAACACAAAATTGGCTCAAGCCAGGGAAAAACCCCAAGATGGAGAAAACCCTTGATCGAATATTCTTATTATTAAAATGAAATTTTGAGCAGAGAGAGAGAGAGTACAATGATTTAGATTCAAAATGACTTGCCAATATTAAGGTCCGATAACACTGCTCTTAGACCCAATCAATCATGTGGTTAGGGAAACTTCAGATCACTGTAGAAGGTTCAAAATTCATTCTTTCTATTGCGACCTTCCTTATTCTTCATGATGTTGTCCTTTGCTAGCTCTAGTAGCTAGTCTATGACCATATTAAAGCCGTTTTTTTCTTCATCTCAGTGGATCTTTGGATAGGGATTCAATGGCATGCTGCTTCAACCCTTCTTTAGTACTTAAAGGTCTTCAAACAATGTAGTTTTCACTCTAAACAAGGTCACTATACTTTGTTGTTGTTATGGCCTCCTTTAAGGTATCCAAATCACGTCCAACAACCACAAATTCCTTATTGGGTAAACCTCCTTCAAGTGACTTTTTTTTTATAACCAACCCTTAGTCACAAATATTAACGAAGTATAATTCTAGTAGGAGTTGGTTCACCGAGTGATGTTTTGACTATTAATGAAGAGTGTTGTGTTAACAATTCAGCTTTGGTCGTTTCTCCTGACAATAATGTATTTTCCATTTGGTCAAACAAGGGTATTGTTAATATTTATAATAGAAATGAATTTATTGGGGGCAATAGAAAACCACTATAGACCCTTACAAATTTGTGACTATAATGGATAGTTTGAAGTTCAATTGTGAGGCACAAATATTGGCTATTTGTTCGAATATGAAGAAATATAATAGGAGGTTGGTCCATCTCCCTTCTTGTATAGTGTTCACCAGTGGTTAGCCCTAACATTTTTTTATATAATAATTGGTGTACTTAAGAGGCCCATGCAACCCAAATAATCTCTGTTATGAAATGGACCTTGCATACATTTTTTCTTGTTTAAAAAAATGTGTCTGACTTTTGCATTATTGTTTTTAATTAATGTCATGCTGGATTTTTGTGTGTTACATAGCATGAAACACCCTTTCTTGGATGCATTTTATCTATTGTGTATTGTTGTTGTGGCATTCTATACATGGTTTCTTCATCTGCTCTTCAAGGTATGATATTTGATTTCAATTTTTTTGACGATTAATATTTTTGTTTTATTTTTAATATTTAGAAAAATTACTGCAGAATTTGATATTTTTATTTTATTTTTAATATTTATAAAAATTACAACATAATTTGAAATGTTTGGTAGTAATGTAGTGTTTTGTTTTTGCATATTTTTATTGCAGAGTGGTCACTTTAAAATAGGAAGACAAATGACACTTATTATGGCATTTTGTAATTACAAAGTGAATTCAATTAAGGATGGTCTAAGTAGCAAGACAAATGACTTTTCTTATGGAATTTTGTAATTACACAGGGAATTCCATTAAGGATGGTCTAATTTCAGGGCATTGCATTAAGGTTGGTTTAATTTCTGAACTCTATTCATGGTAGAACAAATTTTTGATTTGCCTCTATACCATTTGTGCATATATTAGATCACATGAAAAAAAATAGTTTGGTGAGCTCACTGAACAGGACTAAGGCCATTATAACTGTACACAACTGCCACACATGGTGCGTTGATTGAACATGACTATGGCCATTGTAATTGGACACAACTGCTAGACATGTTAAGTTGACTGAACATGACTAAGGCCACTGTTATATTACCCTGTCAGGTTATCTTTTCATTTCTCTATAAAATTTATTTTATTTTGATTGATAATTCTAGTTAATTTTTTTTGTATGATTAGATTAAATACTTTGTAAATTATTGTATATTTACTAGCTTGTTGTGTGAGTCATGATACATGGGTATGACATTGAACTAAATCCATTTAGTTATTTTTATCAAGTTAAAAATATGAGTTGTATGATTTTAGATTTTACAAAGATTAAGCCATTATGTGTCGAGCATTTTTTTTTTTAAATCAATGCCTATATATGCAATTTCATACTAACATAACTGTCACATAATTTTTTAAAGGGTGCCAAGTCAATGGTAGAGCACCTCCTTTATAAGAAGGAGGTCGATGGTTCGATTCCACTGTGTCCTAATATGAATTAATCAATGATATTGAAGTTTATTTTTAATTAAACACTTTTAATATTGGTTTATTTCAATGGTGATATATTTTTCTAATTCGTTATTTTATATTGTCTCTAAAGAGACAAAAGTGATTTGTATTATCTTTGAATGTAATTTTTTATTGTCTCTAGAGAGAAAATAGTTAGGGTCAAAGATATTGTCTCTTTAAAGACAATATGTCTTTAATCCTAATTATTGTCTTTAAAGAGACAAAAATGAAATTGTCTTTGGAGATAAAAAAAATGAATTGTCTCTGGTGAGAAAAAAATGCTTGTGTTATATATTGTCTTTATAGAGACAATATTTAAGACAATTTAATTTGAGACACCCGCTTAAAGACAATACACCAGTTTTCTTTTGTCTTAAGTTAAGACAATTTACCCAAAAATTGTCTTAAATATTGTCTTAAAACCCAACTTTGTGTTGTAATGCTACACGAAGGTTTGACATTGCGTGGAGTTTAGTGCATGCAATGAAGTTTTTTAAAGTTTTTTTTAATAAGCCAACAATGGTTGATGTTTTAAATAGCACGTGGAATCACATGGGTGATGTTTTTAAATATTAAATTGGCATGCATAGTAAAAGTAAAATCTACGCGAGGAGCGAGTCAACGTAAATGAGAATTGGTGTTTCTTTGCTTCCTTATTAAGGTTGTTTTGTGGATTGAAATATTAAATACTCAAAGGAATGAACTTTAAAAGATTAAAGTTTTTTTTTATGGTGAACGTGAAAGTGAATTAGAGTGAGTATATTTATTTTTTATTATGTTTTAATGCATGGAGCGAATAAGAAGGAGAGAGACTTAGTGGAGAAATAATGTGAAGGGAGAGTCAAATTTGAGTTTGTATATGAGATTATATATTTATGTTGTTATAAATATTTTGTAAAGGGTTTATCTCTTTTTGAATTGCATTGAGACACATTTATTTTACTCAAACATTAATAGAAAAAATATATTTTGTGGTGGTGGTTGAGTCCCAATTTTTTAGATATTGGTTCTTGTCGTGGGGTTGAAGTCGGACACATTGTGTTCATTGTGTACTTTATCTTTCTAATTCTCTAAATATCTCTTACTCTTCTCATGGTGACAAGCAATATTGTATTGCCTAAACTTGTTGGCAAAAAATATTTTTGTTGGAGAAAATGCATGCAACCTATATTCATCACTAAATATTTATGGGAACTTGTAACTGAGGGATACACTATGCCTTCTCCTGATGAATTAAAAGCATTAAGTGATGATTAAAATAAATCTCTTAAGGAACTTTTAAGAAAGATTACGAAACACTTTCACTTATAGGAAGTGCTCTTGAAGAATCTATATTTCCAAGAATCAGTGGTGCAATATCATCTAAAGAAGAATGAAATATCTTAAAGAAAACATATGAAGGTCTCCCTACAGCGAAATTGCAAACATTAAGGAGGAACTTTGAAAACGCCCATATGCAAAGTAATGAATCCATTCATGATTACATCACAAAAATGAAAGATCCTGTTAATCAAATGAGGTCATTAAGTGAAGATGTTTGAGAAAAAAGGCTAATTGAGAAGATTTTAAGAAGTGTTCTTCCTAAATTTCAAATGGTCACCACTAGTATTATGGTCTCCAGAGATTTAAATACCATGAAAATTGATGAATTAAGTGGATTCTTGTTGATTGTTGAAGATAATAAACCATTTGATCAAGTAGAACGTGCCTTTTCTGCAATGTATAGAGGAAGAGGAAGGAGTAGGGGTCAATACCATAATCAAAATCAAAATAGAAATCAGCAAAGTTCACAAGAAAATTCATCATGTTCAAGAAGTAGAGGCAGGAATCCTAGACAGTCTAGAGGAAGAGGAAGAGATGGGTCTCAGTGAAGAGGACAAGGAAGAGATGGAGGAAGAAATGGAGGAAGAGGTGGAGGACCACAGTGTTACTATGTCCAAAATCTTGGCCATCTTGAAAGATATTGTTATGTAAAAATGCGAGGTATGGATCGAAAGGGTGCTAATACAGTTGTTGAAGAAACTAGTAATGAGAATTTATTCATCTCAATTTTGATGACACATAGTGAAGAAAGTAACACATGGTATATTGATTTAGGATGTTCAAATCATATGCCATCTCAAGGGGAGTTGTTTACCAAAATTAATGTCAAATATTCTGGTAAAGTCATATTTGGTGATGATAATGTTTCTGAGGTGAAAGGGAAAGGTACAGTTGCAATACTAGCATTGAATGGAAAAAATAAGTTAATTGAGGACACCTTGTTGACACCAGCATTGAAGAAGAATATACTTTCTATAGGACAAATGATGGAGCAACACTAAAATTTAGTGTTTGATAATAAAGAATGCTTAATCATGGATAAGTTGAATAAAAATGTGGTTGTAGAAAGAGGTGAAATGACTAAAGATAGAATTTTCAAGCTCTCCTTTAATTCGAGTAATTCACAAAGTTTGAATACAATGGAAGAAGAAAATAGTAAGCTTTGGCATTATAGTATGGGACATCTGAATTTTCAGATTTTGGTGCTGATGAGAAAGAAGAACATGGCGAATGGTCTTCCTCATATCAAGTTGGATGATAAAGTATGTGAAGGTTTTATTTTGGGGAAACAACAAAGGGAAAGTTTCTCAGGAAGGACATGGAAGGCTAGAGAACATCTAGCATTGATGCATTCAGATTTATGTGGTCCAATGGATATTGTGTCTTTTCAAAAGATGCATTGTTTTATCATTTTCATTGATGATTATTCTATGAATACATGGGTGTATTTTCTACAAGAGAAGCCTGAAGTGTTTTCTCATTTTCTTGAGTTTAAGGTTTTTGTTGAAAATCAAAGTGGTCTAAAAATTCTCACCCTAAGAACATATAATGGGGGAGAATACAAGTCAAATTAGTTTTTGAATTATTACAAGAATAATGGAATAAAGCGAGAGTTTACCAATTCATACTCTCCTCAACAAAATGGTGTTGCAGAGAGGAAGAATAGGACCATAGTTGAAATGGCTAGAAGCATGCTAAAAACTAAGTCACTTGGAAATGAATTTTGGGTGGAAGTAGTACACACAACAATATACACTCTTAACCAATGTCCTACAAAGGCAGTGTTCAATTTGAGTCTAGAAGAAGCATGGTTAGGATACAAACCAAGTGTTGCACATATGAAAGTTTTTGGTTGTACTACATATGCACATGTTCCTAAGGAAAAGAGGAAGAAATTGGATGATAAAGGTGTGAAGTGTGTCTTTATTGGATATAGTATTGAAACAAGAAGTTACATGTTGTTTGATACTGAAGCAAAGAATGTGATAACAACCAAAGATGTTTTTTTTTATGAGAAGGGAATCTATCATCCGAAACAGGCACAATGTGAATTAAAGAAAGATGTAGTGAATATTGGTGATGAAGCAAATTCCAAGTTATTAAAATAAGATGAAGTTAAGAATAAGCCTAAGTGGCTTGAAAGATGTCATTCAAAAAGCAGTATGTTAGATAGAAATTTTGAAAGAAGGGTTACTAGATCTCAAATTTCTATAGTAAATTATGCACTTATGGGACATGTAATGAAAATGGATGAACCACAGGATTATGTAGAGGCATCAAGAAAGAAAGGATGTAATGAAGCTATGTAAGTAGAAACTAATGCCTTGGTGAAAAATGATTCATGGGACTTGGTAAAATTACCAAAGGGAAAAGATGTAATTGGCATTAATTGGTTTTATAAACCCAAGTATAAATAAGGTGCTACAATTGATAAGTATAAGAATCACTAAGTTGCAAAGGGATATGCACAAAAAGAAGGAATTGATTATATTGAGACATTTTCCCGAGTGGCAAAGCTAGATACAATCAGAATGGTTCTTGCATTAGCTGCACAGTACAAGTTTCCAATTTTTCAGATGAATGTTAAATCAATTTTTTTAAATGGTTATGTGGATGAAGAAATTTATGTGGAGCAGCCTCAAGATTTTCAAGTGTCAGAAAAACAATATTATGTTTATAAGTTGAAGAAGGCCTTGTATGGTCTACAGAAAATTCCAAGGGTATGGTATTCAAAAATTGATAAGTATTTTCAGGATGATGGCTTAGTTAAAATTTTATCTAAGACCAATCTCTATATCTTTCAGTCAAAAAAAATATTCTAATAGTTGTCTTATATGTGATGATTTGATCTACATAGGGAACAATACAAAACTATTTCAAAGGTTTAAGTCACATATTATTGTTGAGGTTGAGATCAAAAATCTTGGTCAGTTGCATTATTTCTTGGGTGTTTAATTTTGGCAGAAAGAAGACGGTATTTTCATGTCACAAGCCAAGTATACTTGGGACATTCTGAAGAAGTTCAGAATGTTGAGTTGCAAGCCAGTGTCAACTCCTTTGGAAGTTTGGTTGAAGTTATACAGACAGGATGACTCCAATTCAGTTGATGTTTCTTTGTATCATTAATTGGTTGGAAGTTTTTTCTACTTAACTACAACTCGACCATATATTTCTTTTGCATTCAGTATGGTATCAAGATTTATGGCAGAACCCAAGGAATTGCATTGGAAAGAAACAGAGAGTATTTTAATATATCTACGTGGAACAATTGGTTATGGTTTGGTATACAAGTCTACATAATATTTCAAGTTGATTGGTTATACAGATTTAGATTGGGTTACATGCATGGATGGAAAGAAATCTACTTCATGGTATTCATTCAGTATGGGTTCAATGACAGTTTCCTGGAGTACTAAAAAGAAACCTATGGTTTCTCTCTCCACAACAGAATCAGAGTATAAAGTGACCTCGACAACAACATGTGAAGCAGTTTGGTCAAGAATAATTCTACAGGATATATATGAACATCAAGAGGAACCCACTCAGTTGATTTGTGATAATAAAGTGTTATTCATATGACCAAGAATCTAGTTTTTCATAAGAAGACCAAGCATATTGATATTCAATATCATTTTGTTCAGGATTTGGTTCAGCAAGGAGTGATCAAGATCGAGTACTGCAGAACATATGAACATGTAGTTGATATATTCACCAAAGCACTATCTAAGGGAAAGTTCTGCAAATTCAGAGATGGTATTGGAATATTTCCAAATGAAATATTAAATAGTTAAAGTTTTTTTATTAGTGATAGATTTATGGAAAAATTAGTGTAATTATATATGAGAGATTTGTCGATGATTGTTGAGATAATTATGGAGTGATTTGCAGAGTTATTGATTGAGAAATTTGTGGAGATGAAAAATCCCGACACCTCTCCTCATGTATAAATATATATTGTTAAATATTTTTATGCTCTATAATTTATTTTTACTGTGTTTTGATTTCTTTCATGCAGGCACAAAGGAAATATAACCCTAAACGTTTACGCACATGTGACCTTATATTTGCAATTTAGATCAAAACCTAGAGTGAATCTTCTAAAATCCCTATAGATCCTCTATGATTTTTCCTTCTTAGATCTGAACCTTCATGTGACATCACATTCATTTGGTTTGGACCCTTGAACAATCAATTAACAGTTGGAGTTGGTACAATAGAAATAATATCCACACTAGTGAAAATGTGGAGTCATCCTATTTAAATGTTGCTTGTTCTACAACAGAAAAAATCTTAGACGTTGCCTTTGATCATTCGAGCCAAGGATGTGGGGGTTGATAAGTTATTTCAATCACTCTGATTACCAACACAACATGTACAAAACATTAAACCTATTTTTTGTGATCACACGAGAATGAAGATATGCAAAGGTATATGTTTCACTTTCCAATGAGTATATTCAAATTAATTCTTAAAGAAAGCCTATTGTTTGTTGGTATTTAGAGTATGCAAAAAATAATTAAATAGAAAGAAAAATACACAATGAGAAAGAAACAAAAAACACAAATAAACAAAACAATTATAGATGGTAAAAATACATAATGAGAAAGAAACAAATCACACAAATAAACACAATAATTTTACATAGTAAAACACTCACAGCGTGTCAAGGAAACCTCCATGGGGCAAAGGATTGGAATGATGTTGCTTATACCTAAAAAGAAAAATGCAAAGGATTATGAAGATATTGGAAAGAGATATTTTAGAACTAAATGCAAGGATTATGGTAAGTAATCCAGTCTCATGGTTATTACAAAGACCTTCGTGATTCAACATCCCCTTTAAAGGGCTTGTATGGTGATTCAAAATCTTGTTGTTAACCTCCAACTCCTAAAAAAATAATTTAGGACATAAGATCCTTATTTTCCATGCAACACCATATGGGAAGTCCCCAAAACTCATCCTTCGTGTAAAAACCTTGTAATGATAGTCATATCCAAATCACAAAGATACCTTCAAGTGTGCTTGTGTGGTGGATTATAAAAGATTATTTTAAGGCCTAATTCTCTTGTTTTACTTCTTAGACCACGATAAAAGGCCTAAAATACATCCTTGGATGCAAAGAAAACTTCCTAATAAAGTCCCCATCCCACTTCGCAGTGAAATATTCCCTTAAGAGGATTTAAGTGGTAGTTTAGATCTCTTTCAAGGAGTATCTCTAGATGTTTTTTTTTCAAAGCTAATGTCCATATTTTATACTATTCAAAGCCTAAAAGACCATCTTGGTGCATAAAACCTTATTAAAAAATTATCCCTTCCATAAATCAATTTTCCCTTCCAAAATATAACTCATTTTAACATACAAGTTTCAATTATAATTTATATATATATATATATATAACCGTCAAAAATCCTATAATTTTTTTGAAATAAGAAATGCTGAAAAGAATATCAACAAATGGAATATGAATTGACTGGAACATTATTTATAGATATCTTTTCTCTCCATTCGATTCCCCACACACAGAAGAATAGTGGAAAATATTGGCTTGATTTAATCAAACCTTTTCAATTATCCATGAAGAAACAACGAAAACTTGAAAACATTGTCACATATAATTTTTTGCCATGTTGTGATATGTTAAAATTTGTATATCTTGGTTAAGTGAGTGGGATGGAATTCTCGATGAAAGCTGATATTTTCAGTGTAATATTTTTTGGATATGATATTGACTAATACGCTGGTAATTTACTTTATACAAATCAGACTCTTCTTTTTTCTGAAAGATAAAATAAATTTTAGTAAATCTTTTTTAATTAAAAAAATAACACAAAGAAAATTGATAATGTAGAATAATGCAAACAGTCCCGCTTTGTTATTAATTCTCTGTTGCTTTGGATGGAAAAGCAAAAGCACCACTTTGCCCATAATTCTGTTGCGATTGAAATTTTTCCATAAAGGAAAAGCAAGCACTCGGTTTCTACTTTACCAATTCGGTTGCTCGACTTTGGTAGAGTAAGAATAATAATCAAAGCAAGGCAATTATAGAGTTCAGGGCTGGTCCAATTCGAAAGTACTAAATTTTTGGATATTAGTCAGATATGCAGTCTGACTAATACGCTGGTAATTTACTTTATACAAATCAGACTCTTCTTTTTTCTGAAAGATAAAATAAATTTTAGTAAATCTTTTTTAATTAAAAAAATAACACAAAGAAAATTGATAATGTAGAATAATGCAAACAGTCCCGCTTTGTTATTAATTCTCTGTTGCTTTGGATGGAAAAGCAAAAGCACCACTTTGCCCATAATTCTGTTGCGATTGAAATTTTTCCATAAAGGAAAAGCAAGCACTCGGTTTCTACTTTACCAATTCGGTTGCTCGACTTTGGTAGAGTAAGAATAATAATCAAAGCAAGGCAATTATAGAGTTCAATGACAATTTCTTGGAGTACTAAAAAGAAACCTACGGTTTCTCTCTCCACAACAGAATCAGAGTATAAAGCGACCTCGACAACAACATGTGAAGTAGTTTGGTCAAGAAGAATTCTACAGGATATACATCAACATTAAGAGGAACCCACTGAGTTGATGTGTGATAATAAAGTGTTATTCAGATGACCAAGAATCTATTTTTTCATAAGAATACCAAGCATATTGATATTCAGTATCATTTGTTAGGGATTTGGTTCAACAAGGATTGATCAAGATCGAGTACTGCAGAACAGATGAACATGTGGTTGATATATTCACCAAAGCACTATCTAAGGGAAAGTTGTGCAAATTCAGAGATGGTATTGCAATATTTCCAAATGAAATATTAAATAGTTAAATTTGTTTTATTAAATAGTTAAATTTGTTTTATTAGTGATAGATTTATGGAAAAATTAGCGTAATTATAGATGAGAGATTTGTCGATGATTGTTGACATATTTATGGAGTGATTTGCAGAGTTATTGATTGAGAAATTTGATATACCCCCAAACATTTACGCACATGTGACCTTATATTTGCAATTTAGATCAAAACCTAGAGTGAATCTTTTAAAATCCCTATACATCCTTTATGATTTTTCCTTCTTAGATCTGAACCTTCATGTGACATCACATTCATTTGGTTTGGACCCTTGAACAGTTAGTTAACAATTGGGGTTGGTGCAATAGAAATAATATCCACACTAGTGAAGAGTGTGGAGTCATCTTGTTTAAATGTTGCATGTTCTACAACAAAAAAAATCTGAGACGTTTCCTTTGATGATTCAAGCCAACGATGTGGGGGTTGATAAGTTATTGAAATCACTCTTATTACCAGCACAACATGTACAAAACATTAAACCTATTTTTTTTTATCACACGAGAATGAAGATATGCGAAGGTATATGTTTCGCTTGTCAATGAGTATATTCAAATTCTATTCAAATTCATTCTTAAAGAAAGCCTATTGTTTGTTGGTATTTAGAGTCCGCAAAAATTAATTAAATAGAAAGAAAAATACAGAATGAGAAAGAAACAAAACACACAAATAAAAAAATAATTTTACATGGTAAAAATACATAATGAGAAAGAAACAAATCACACAAATAAACACAATAATTTTACATAGTAAAACACTCACAGTGTGTCAAGGAAACCTGCATGGGGCAAAGGATTGGAATGATGTTTCTTAAACCTAAAAAGAAAAATGCAAAGGATTCTGAAAATATTGGAAAGAGATATTTTAGAACTACATGCAAGGATTATGGTAAGTAATCCAGTTTCATCGTTATTACGAAGACCTTGGTGATTCAACATCCCCTTTAAAGGGCTTGTATAGTGATTCAAAATCTTGTTGTTAACCGCCAACTCCTAAAAAAATAATTTAGGACATAAGATCCTTATTTTCCATGCAACACCATATCGAAAGTCCCCAAAACTCATCCTTGGTGTAAAAACCTTGTAATGATAGTCATATCCAAATCACAAAGATACCTTCAAGTGCGCTTGTGTGGTGGATTATAAAAGATTATTTTAAGGCCTAATTCTCTTGTTTTACTTCTTAGACCACAGTCAAAGGCCTAAAATACATCCTTGGTGGCAAAAAAAAACCTTCCCAATAAAGTCTGCATCCCACTTCGCAGTCAAATATTCCCTTAAGAGGATTTAAGTGGTAGTTTAGACCTCTTTCGAGGAGTATCTCTAGATGTTTTTTTTTCAAAGATAATGTCCATATTTTATACTATTCAAAGCCTAAAATACCATCTTGGTGCATAAAACCTTATTAAAAAATTATCTCTTCCATAAATCAATTTTCCCTTCCAAAAAAATATAACTCATTTTAACATATAAATTTCAATTATAATTTGTATATATAAAATTTATAATATATATATATATATATATATAACCGTCAAAAATCCTATTATTTTTTTGAAATAAGAAATGCTGAAAAGAATCACAACAAATGGAATATGAATTGACTGGAACATTATTTATAGATATATTTTCTCTCCATTCGATTCCCCACACACAGAAGAATAGTGGAAAATATTGGCTTGATTTAATCAAACCTTTTCAATTATCCATGAAGAAACAACGAAAACTTGAAAACATTATCACAAATAATTTTTTGCCATGCTGTGATATGTTAAAATTTGTATATCTTGGTTAAGCGAGTGGGATGGAATTCTCGATGAAAGCTGATATTTTCAGTGTAATATTTTTGGATGTGATATTGACTAATACGCTGGTACTTTACTTTATACAAATCAGACTCTTTTTTCTTCTGAAAGATAAAATAAATTTTAGTAAATCTTTTTTAATTAAAAAAATAACACAAAGAAAAATGATAATGTGGAATAATGCAAACGGTCCCCGCTTTGTTATTAATTCTCTGTTGCTTTGGATGGAAAAGAAAAAGCGCCACTATGCCCATAATTATGTTGCGATTGAAATTTTTCCATAAAGGAAAAGCAAGCACTCGGTTTCCACTTTACCAATTCGGTTGCTCTACTTTGGTAGAGTAAGAATAATAATCAAAGCGAGGCAATTATAGAGTTCGGGGCTGGTCAATTCGACTTATTTTCTCAAAACAATGGTGGAGATTTTAATTGCTCCTCATGTGCTTGGCAACAATGTTAGAGATTTAATTGCTCATCATGTGCCTGGCAATTCTTTTTCTTTAGTTAAACTCGGAAGAAAAATATTATTAGATAAATTTATTTTCACAGTCCAATGATTTCCGAGCTCTTCAGCTATGGACAAATCGGCAAGTGACCTCTCCCCACCAAGAAAACAGCATTGCGTCCCTTCACACCAACTAAGTCCTCGGATACCAACCTCTCTATACCAAGAAAGAATGATTAAAAGTTTATATATATTTGTGATTTAACACATATACATAAATTATATTTAACTATTATATAATTTATGAGATTTAATTTATTCTTGATTTGTAAAGAGAAATCAAGAGAGTGAGAGAATTTCTCAACAACTTACAAACCAACTTCTCAGATATAAAATGTAACCATTAACGAGCACTCAACTTAGATCAACAACGATATAATGGTAACGGGAAAATTTAAAAAATGGAAAATTATTTTGAAGTTTAAAAAATTGGCGAATCTCATTAGCCCCTAATGTAAAAAATATAAAATGTTTATTGATGTATTTGTAAAATTATTCAAATTTATAATGATATTATATATATTGTCTATATAATGTTTGCAATTTTTAATGTAAAATAATTTTAAATTGTAAAATTTGGGCGAATCACTTTTATAAAAAAAGGGAAATTGACTAATCTTTTTTTGGAAAAACCATGGAAAATTAGCCCACCTACTAATATTAGCCCCTAAAATTTTCCATTTTAATGGTTTCAAAATTCTGATAGATATAAATGTTGATGGGTAGATTTTGTAAGTATATGTACTTATTGGGATTTTATGCCTATAAATGTTGATGGGTAAATTTTGTATTTAGAGCTACTTACTGGAACTTACGAGTGGTACATTACGTAGGTGAGGATGGATATGACGCCTTCAGATTTTTGGATATAACAATTAAAGTGGTGTTTTTCCTTTGCATAAAGGCATCCAAAGCAACAGAGAATCAGTAGCAAAGTGGGGACTGTTTCAATATTGGTCAGCATAATTCTACATCATCAATTTTCTTTGTTGCGCTTTTTATGTTATTAAGAAGGATTTGACAAAATCTATATGATCGTGTTTCAAGTTTTCTCCATGAATGATTGAAAAGTCGTCTTTAAATCAAACACACTTTCCAATATTTTCAGGCCAATATTTGCCATTATTCTTCTCTTTGTGTCGATAAAGAAGATGTCTTTAAATAATCATCCGGTCATTTCATATACCATGTGTTAATATTATATTGTTTATTTCCTATTTCGAAATTTTATAAGACTTCTTTGTGTTACATACACAGACGTTTCGGTGAGAAATATACATAAGAAACATTATCATATATATATAATACTTTACACAACAAACTTTCTGGCATATATAATTTATTAAATTTTTTAATTTTAAAATTGAAATAACTTTTCCATGAATTTGTATATAGATTAATTTCGATATATATATGATAAAATTATTTATGATAGATAGATAGATAAAAATATATAATTGAAGTTTACATTATAGATTGAGGCTTTGCACTATAGCATATGTTGCTTAAAAGGGATATTCGGTTTATGAAAAGGGATAAAACTATTAAATAGTTTTATGTATTAAGGATGATTTTTGGATATTTGACTATGAACAAAAGGAACCAATATGAATATTACATTTGAAAAAAAATGTTTAGGGATCATACATGATCAAAAATTGAATTGGGAAAAAATGTGCTAAAACTTCAAAGTGCTTAGAATCACTCAGAATCTGAACAACCGGATAGGTCTCGTCTTTCTGATTCCATTGCACTTTGTTTCGCTCAAAAAAAAGCCCGTATAAAAAATTTAGAGTATTCTAATCGGTTGGCTAAACATATAAATTTTAGTGACAAGGATGCTAACTAGACATCTGTACAACCCAATCAACAAAAAGAATATTCCTTAAAATATTCTTGGAATATTCTCGAAATATATTCCCCCAGGTAGACCAGTGAGGTGCTGACAAGTCTCCATTCCGTATTGGTTGGAGATTTTGCAATTTAATTGGTTTTGGTCGGACCAGTGATGTGTTGAGACGTGGCTAGCCCGGAGGCCACCACGTGCCCTTCCCAAAGGCTGAATTTTGGCTATGGTAAGGTCCAAATTGCATTTTATATGGTGACAAAAATATTATATGGACGCTGGACAGAGGTCGAGCTCGACCCCATGACCTCACCAACACAAACAAAACGACCTACCAAATATACTACGCATTGGATCTTAATTAATATGGATGTCAGCTTATATTTCAATTTGAATGTAATTTCAGCGGGGTAAAGCGAGGGTTAGGCCCCCATTCCATACAACCTTTGGTCGTGACCTATGGCAAAGGTCAAGACTTAATGCAGAAGTTAAGCACGAGTTTTAATTAACCTTAACCACATTTGTTATCTACTAATCCGATTTTTAATAGAGATTTTGTTAAACACGCTTAATGTGCCTAAATCATAGTTAACTTCACTTATCATTAATTAATCTAGGTTTAGCCATGCATATTAGGTTGGCGAAGTCCACCAATTTCTACGAAGCTCCAGAATTGTTGGGGTTACTTGGAGTTGCTCCAGTTTTGGAGTTTTTCTAGGAAAATTTGAAGAAGCCATAAATTTGGCATATTTCGATCAAATTAGGCTCAGAAAGAGTCAACCATAGATGATTTGGATTCTCTGAGCATGATGGTGTAGGTTTCAGAGGCATATGAGCACTTTTGTAATTGTTTTTTCCACTTTGAAGATTAAATATGCCTAGGGCCACGATGAGAGGAGGTCATTCATAGATCACCTAAAGACCATTTGCAGAGTCAGAAAAGGCTACTTAGGGGTTTTTGGGTCTTCTAAATCTAATGGAGCAGGTTGCATAGCCATTGGAGAATTTTAGGTGCATGTAATCATATAATTGACAATTAATCCAAAGAGCGCCAAGCCATTGAAGCAAGTCCTTGGAGATGTAGCCCAGGAGGGGTGAACTCTGTTATCAGCTCTATGTTATGTGTTTGATGTGTATTATTTCTCTGCAATTCACTTTATGTATATTTGTTTTTAAAAACTAATTTATTTAATAAATTGCTCATAAAAGACACACACAACTTGACACACAAACCCTCTCATAACTTTCTATTTGAGATCATCCTAAAGCACACTTTTACTTTATACTGATGAGGAAGCTAACAAAATAAACTAGTTTGTCCATATTCAGATCAAGTTGGTATCAGAGCACAGTTTAGCTCAGTTTAGCCCTGAGATGGTTTGCTAAGGTTAGCTAAAAAATTAGCTATTGGTTTTTTTTTGTGCAAGGAGAATTTAACTATGTGTAAAGTTATGCGTGTAATCTAAAGATAAGAGAAGGTCAAGCTTGAGGACTCAGTTTTCAAATCACAACAAAGAAGATTTTTATGCATTACAAGGGTGATGGAAGCTTCATCAAGCATTGTTTCTAATCAATCTTCTTCAGCAAGACTCTTTGATAAAGAGATGTTGTAGAAGCTCTACATCATAAGAGATATGGTGCAAGAGACGTGTGAAGCTAAGAAGGAGAGCACTATTCTTCAAGAGAAGTTTATTGCCATGAACGAGGAGAAGCAAGAGCTCTTTGGAAAGATGCATGAGATGGAGACTCAACTCCATATTGCAAAGGAAACCCTAGCCAAGTATGTGCATGAAAAAGGGGTATGAAATTCAAGTTTATCATCTATTTCCTCCAAAAATGAATGTGTACGTGTTTTTGAAGGACACACTAGAGGAATAGGGTCCAAATTATTTATGAATATGGGTTATGAGGGTAAAGGATTGGGAAAACATGCACAAGGCATATTTGAACCAATTGTTGTTGAGGAAAGGCCTAGGTATTTGGGTCTTGGTTATGGAAAACATGATGGAGAATTCTCCAAAGCCAAGGAGGTACATGAGGGTGTTCCAAGAAGGACTTTCATTACATGTTCATTACCTCAAGCTTGTGAAATTTGTGTTCATGAGGAATGAAAAATTTTTACAACCACTTTGCAAGAAGATTCTCATAAGCATGCAACTAAAGTAAATGACAAACAAGAGGATGTTGAAATCTCTAAATTCATTGAAGCCATTGTTGGTATTCTGAAGAGAGCCACTACCTCATCAAATTCACCTCCTCAAGAAGGTGACAAAGGTGAATGTGCAAGGTATAAATCTGTCTTTAATCAAGTTGCTTTTGATTATGATAAACATGGAAACTACTCACATAATATTTGGAGAAATTTTACATGTTCCTTTCGTGATTTGAAAAACCATAAAGTTTTGAGGTGTTGGAAGAAGATAGCCATACACAGGAAACTTTCAAAACAAAGGAGACAAAAAGCCAAAGGTCCAATGGAAAATGAAAATCATGTTGAAAAGAAGATGCAATTATTTTGCACTCATTTCCATAAGCAGGGTCATCTTGTATACAAGTGTTGGAGTTTTTATCCAACAAGTCATCCACGACATTTGAAGAAGGTGGAGAGAGAGACTGACAAGAATGAAAAAGAGGATTCCATAATTAATGTGGGTTAGTATGATTCACATGATGAAGTGCAACTGAAAGAAGCGCCATTGAAGTGGTTTGGAAAGAGATGGTTAGATTTCTTAACCAATTAATGCCTTGCATTTATTTTGATGATTGATGCAAATCTTGTCTTATTGATGCATTTCTTTGCCAATTGAATGCATTTATTTTCTCTTGAAAATATGTTTCATATTGCATGAAGCAAGATGTTGGAAAAGTAGAGCTATGTTGACTCACTTAGATGCAGAAAAGATGGCAATTTTCATGTGAATGCATTTCCTTTTATCTAGAATGCATGTTGCATGTTTACGCCACGAAGGTGTTGGAAAGTGGTGTATGTTGACCAAATTTGCTGCAACAATACCAAAAGTTGAATTGGGTCTAAATTTAGTCATTTCAGCTCTTTAAGTATTTTTACATACCAATGGGATTCTTGTACTTGTGATTGTACTTGCGAGAGAGTTGAGCATTGTATACATTCATGAGAGTTTGTGTGTGTGAATAGTGGAATTTTTTATAGTTTCATTGTGCTTGAACATGCATGAGTGATTGACTTGTGTTGGTCGATTTCTTTGTTGACATGTATGTTGTAAACTTGAGAGTGTGGATCATTTGCACATGCATGAGTGTCGACTTGTGTTGGTCGATTGATTGGTACATGTATGTCTTATCAACTTGGAAGAGTTGATTTATCCTCCAAGGATGAAAGGGAGATGTTGACAAATTTTTTCATGAGATGTGAAATTATTTTTGTTTTGGGAAAAGAATCATCAAGTTGTTGTACATGCTTTTGTTTGATTTGAGAGTCAGTTGTTTGAAGATGCATGTTTTTTTACTTGTGTTTGGTAAATGGATTAGTACACCAAGATGTAAGAATGCATGGTGATGTTCACAAGATGTGACATTTGTTGCTTTTAAGGAGCAAGATGAAGAGGTCGTAAAGTTTTGTTTCTTGCATGATGTGTTTTTCAAGTTAATGGTTTTTCTTGTGACAAGATGTCTCAGGATATTGGAAGGTCCACTCTTGAGAGAGAGGGTCATGATTAGCCTTCATTCTCAAATCATTAAATGAGAAACATGTCGAAATGGAGGATGATTGAATCAAAAAGAGAAAAGTGGACAAGATGCAAAAAAATATTGCAGCAAAAACAACAACCATTGTAGACCATTTTATGTGTTGATGCCAAGAAGTGAAAGTCATGGCGAATGCATTCCTTCAGATGGGGAATTTGGAACCGTGGAGGTAAAAAGAATGGTCATTTATTTTCTTGTGATTACTGATATTGGAACTCATTGTTTTAGTTCACTGAGATGGGCTTAACTTGGAAAATTGGTTTCCAAGGAGAAACTTGCATCGAATGCATGTGTGTGGAAAGGAGGAACAAGATTCTCAGTGGGAAGGCCATCAGTCAGTTTTCCAAGGACCGAGGAATCAATTTGGTACAAAAAGGTGTTTAATTAGTCATCAAGTAGCCAACAAGTGTTGGACTAGGTCAGCAACGAAAGGACGACACTAGTTGAAGTGCCAAACCATTTGTAAGGCAAGGCATGTCAATGAACCAAGTGGTTGTCATAGAGATTTTTCAATTAGAATAAGGTTGATAGAACTTGGAAAAGAGAAGAGTATTAAATTATCATTAGGTAACCAGCTTTTGTGGGTCAAAAAACCTGTTAGTGGGAAGGAGTGACCAAGAACTGAATTGGGAGAAAAAATTTGCTAAAAAATAAAAGTTCTCATAATCACTCGGAACCTAAAATACTAGATAGGTCTCATATTCCTAGTTTCGGTGCACTTCGTTTCGCTCAAAATAGAGTCTGTATGAGAAAGTTAGAGCATTTTTATCGCTTGGCTAAATAAGTAAATTTTGGTGACAGGGATGCTGACTAGGAATCTGTAGAGCCCAGTCAGGAAAAATAATATTCCAAGGAATATTCCCAAAATTCCCCCCCAGGTAGACCAGTGAGGTGCTGACAAGTGTCCATTCTAGATTGGTTGGTGATTTGGCAATTTAATTGGTTTTGGTCGGACCAGTGATGTGCTGATACGTGGCTAGCCCGGAGGCTACCATGTACCCCTCCCAAAGGCCTGATTTTGGCTATGGTAAGGTCTAAATTGAATTTTATATGGTGGAAAAAATATTTATATGGAGGTTGGGCAGAGGTCGGGCTCGACCCCACGACCTCCCCCACACAGACAACACAACCTACCAACTATACTACGCATTGGATCTTAATTAATATGGATGGCAGCTTATATCTCAATTTGAATATAATTTCGGTGGGGGTAAAGTGGGGGCCAGCCCCCCATTCCACAGAACCTTTGGGCGTGAGCTATGGCGGAGGCTAGGACTTAATGCGGAGGTTAAGCACGGGTTTTAATTAACCTTAACCACATTTATTATGTGCTAATCTGATTTTTAATATTGAATTTGTTAAACGTGCTTAACACGCCTAAATCATAATTAAATTCACTTACCACTAATTTATATAGGTTTAAACATGCCGATTAAGTTGGAGGAGTCCGCCAATTTTGGCGGAGGTCCAAAATTGTCGGGGTTAACTCGAGTTGCTCTAGTTTTGGAGGAGATTTTCTAGGAAAAATTGAAGAAGCCATAACTTTGGCATATTTTGACCAAATTAGGTTCGGAAAAAGTCAATCCTAGATGATTTGGATGCTCTAAGCATGATGGTGTAGGTTTCAAATGCACAGGAGCACTTCTATAAGTTATTTTTCCACATTAAATATTAAATATGCCTAGGGCCACTAGAGAGGAGGCCATGTATGGATCACCTGAAGACCATTTGTAGAGCCAGAAGAGGCTACATAGGGGTTTTTGGGTCTTTTGAATCTAATGGAGTAGTTTTCAGAGCCATTGGATCAATTTAGGTTCATGTAATAGGAGAATCAACCATTAATCCAAAGAGGGCCAAGCCATTGAAGCAGGTCCATGGAGATGTAGCCCAGGAGGGGTGAACTTCGTTATTAGCTCTGTGTTATGTGTTTTCTGTGTATTATTTCTCTGAAATTCACTTGATGTGCATGTGTTTTTAAAAGCTAATTTACTTAATGAATTTCTCATAAAAGACACACAAAACTTGACACATAAACCCTCTCATAACTTGCTATTTGAGATGATCCTAAAGCACACTCTTACTTTATACTAATGAGGAAGCTAATACAACAAAAATATTTTTCCATATTCAGATCAATATATGAAAGAGTTATAAAACCAATGCATAAGTGTTTTGAGATAATATTTGGCTAACGAGTGAGATATGGTCAAGAGAAGAGAAATGTACATTAGCTTTAAAAAAGAACTTCTATGAATCCTACAAGAAGTAGGTGTTGAAGCACCACATAGATCTTATTGAGGTGATATTTGGTTAACAAGTGCGCTATGGGTTCCATTAGAATTTTTTGTGTCACCAAGGATGCATTTTAGGGTCTTGACCATGGTCTAGGAAGAAAGACAAGAGAATCAAGCTCTAAAATAAGGTTTTATGGTTTATGGGGCATGAATAAAACAAAAAACCACCACACAACCCCACTTGAATATACTTTTTCTTGTGAGTAGATATGGATATCCTTATGAAGGTTTTTACATCAAGAGTAATTGTTTGGTAGCTCAATTTCTTCTTATAGTATATTTTCAAATTTTAGAAAAAAATGATACAATTTTTACATGTTTATTATAGCTTTTAGAGTTATATATTATTTCAACAAAACACAACTAAAGCTTCTCCACATTGGCGGATGTAATTTCTAGTAAACTAGTCAACCGAGACTAGTGGGATTTACATGAAGGGGATTTGAATTGGAACCTACTAACACAAAACTAGCTAAATTTTGAAAAACATTAGCAACATTAGCAATAGATGATTGAGCTAACTCTTTCTTTTGTAAACTCATGGATATTTTTATATGGTTAGTTCAACACATTAGACCTTACAAGTTGGTGCAAGATAATACTACCCAACTTTGGTATGTTAGTTAGAATGGAAATATGGGGAAACAAAATTATAATCACAAAAAAAAATATTATTAGATGCACTTACGTAACCTTTTAAGGCATCCACTGTAAAAAGAAGAAATGTAAACAATCAAATTGAGTTCCTAAATATATAACCTTTCCCAAATATATAACTTTTATTTATAAAAAATTGATATATTAAAAGAAATAAAAAAGGGTGTTATGTAAGATTGGTGTGCTATTTTTTCCGCTAAAACATAATGTATATGTTTTCAATAGGCCATCTGTTTGGTATGTTTTTCCCATAGTTTTTAATGGTTATTGGATTGTTTTAAAGTTTTGAACGTTAGGCCTTGCTATAAGGATGCTAACATAATCATAATTTTTAATTTTACTATGTGGGTTTTAGTCAATCAATCAAATGTTATAGAAAAAAATAAAAGACTTATAATTAATTTTCCAAGGGTGAATATATTAAGAATTTGTACGTAGATCTATATAATTGTGTTTAGTTCCATTAACAATGAACACATGGAGCATATACTGAAACATGGTTTAAAATTAGGAAGTTGTAAAAATGGATGTGTTTTTGTTTATGCAAACCAAATCAAGAGCTTTGCCAATCTAAACCTAAAATCAAATGGCCACCTCATCCACGACTAAATTGGCTGCCAATTTTAATTGAATTTAGTAACACATGCCTCTTTACCTTAAAAGTGCACACATTTTTTTCTCCATCTCTCACCATCCTTTCCAATTTTATTTTCCCCTCTTTTCTCCAACCACCTCTCTCTCTCTCTCTCTCTCTCTCTCTCTCTCTCTCTCTATATATATATATATATATATATATATATATATATATATATTCCCCTCTCTCTTCCCATAGCCCTCCATGTCTCTCTACCGATTTCCATATATTTTTTTATCTCTCTGCCTATCTCTATCTCTCTTTCTATATTTATTTCCTTTTTCCTAGTCCCCCAACTCTATCATCCACTCCCCATCACTCTCTTTGTTTCTCCCTCTCTCTCTCTAAAAAAAATAGTCTCTCTAACCTCCTCCTTTTTTCCCTATGTCTCCCTTTATATCTTATTATTTCTCCCCCCACCTCCCTCCCCTCTCTCCCTAGTTTTCTCTCTTTATCCCTATCTGTTCCGTGTCTTCCCCACTTCACTAAGCTCCTTTCTCTCTCCACCCATTTCTGTCTCTCCTCCTCACCCCATCTCTCTCTTTATATCTCTCTCCATGTCACTATTACTCCCTTCTCTATTTTTACTTTTCCCATCACTCACTCATTCTATCCCGCCCTGACCCCCAATCCATTGATCTCTCTCTCCCTCTCTCTCTCTATCGTTAGGTTTCCCTCTTTCTAACTATCTCTCCCTTTCCCTATTCTCCCATCTCTCTCTTCTATCTCTCCCTTTCCCTATTATCCCATCTCTCTTCTTTCATTTCCCCATCACTCTCTCCTCCTCTATGTATGTATCCCCTCTCTCTCTCTCTCCCCCCATTATCTCTTTGTCTCTCTCACCCCTCTCTTTAGATCATTCCTTACCCTTTCTCTGTCCCTCTCACTCTCCTTCTATGATTCCCTTTTTCAAAATTTCTCTTCCTCTCTCTATTCCCTTATATCTCTCAGTTATTTCCCCCCATCTCTCTCTCTTTCCCTCTCCCTTCCCCCCTTCGCTATATCCCTTACCCTAAGCCTCCTTTTCTCTTGACCCATTTCCCTATCTCTTTCTATATATCCATATCTCCCTATCTGATCTGAATTTATGCAGGAACACAACAGAATACACATATAACCATAAATACAAAGATGTAGCAGAAATAACACTTCATTTCATTAATATCAAATAACTGAAATTTGTTTAAAGACAAAATGGAAATAAACTAGCTAGGGCGTTGGTAGCTTATCTCTGAGAAGAGATGTTGTGGCTATAGGCCTTTAAACTCTGTGTTACAATGAGGCTCGAAGGCCTATATATAATTGAGAAATAATGGAAAACCCTAAACATCCAAAAACCTAACCCTAGGAGATGAAACACCAGAATATGGGCCTTGTCGGGGTAAATTGGTACATCAATTTCCCGGGGGCGTAACTTTTCCATACTATCTTCGTTTGATGCACATGATACATCGTTAGAAAGATCTATCCAAGGACTACAACTAATGACAGCAAATATCAAGTTCGAAACAGACTCTAGATGCCCAAAAAATGTCGTTTAGGGCCTCAAAACAACTCTGGATGTTCAGGACCCGAAAAACTGCCAAAAATTGTAAATTTTGCTACAATTAAGGAAACTGAAAAACTGAAAGAAACAATGGTGGGGGTCCAAGTGGAATAGGCGGGTGGCCACCAATATCCACCTGGATCACTATCTCTCTCGCCCTTTCCCTATTCCCCCACAACTTATCTTCCTTTCCCCATCGCGCGCTCTCTCTCTTTAACTCTTCCATTTTCCCCTATATCTCCCTATCTCTCCCTCGATTTCCCCTCTCCCTCCCTATATTTTTCTCTCTCTCATCCTTTCCCTAATCCTCCGTCCCTCCCAAACCCCCATTGTCTCTCTATCTCTATCCCCCTATTCTCGCTATGTCTACCCCTTATATCCCCTCCATCTCCTCTTATCCCTCTCTCCCTTCCCCCGTCTCTCTCTCTCTCTCTCTCTCTCCCCTTATGTATCCCCCCATATTCCTATCTCTCCCCTTCCCTAATCTCCCCCTCTCTCTTCCCTAACCCATGTTTGACCAAGCCCAATCATGATCAAACATGGTCAATCAAACTTAGTCATTGTAAAAAACATTATTGACATGGTTAAAATTTGTTAATCATTATGAATCATGTTCAACCTTAGTCAACCTTAGTTTACCTTAATCAATTCTGGTCAAGCATAGTCATCCATGATCAAGCTTGGTCTCCCATGGTCAACCATGTCCATCTCTAGTCAATCATAATCAATCTTGAACAACCATTGCCAACCCATGCTTAACCATGATTGATAGGCTCAACCATAGTTAGAATTTTTGAGCATGGTCAACCAAGGTCATCAAGGTTAACATGGTCAACATTCCCCATGGTCGCCATGTTCAACGAATGGGAAATTTGAACTCATAGGATTAATTTATAAGTGTTGGTCATCCATGATCAACTATAGGTTAACATGGTCACCATGGTCAACTATAGGTCAACATGGTCACCATGGTCAACTTATATAGTCAACATGGCCAACTCTAGGTCACCATGGTCACTCTAGGTCAACATGGTAATGATGGTCACCATAATCAACTAAAGGTCAAAATGGTCATCATGGTCAACTAGGTGAACATGGTCAACCAAAGTCACTATGGTCAAACATGGTCAATAATGTTCATTATGATCAACCATAACTAGCCATGGTGAACCATTGTTAATAATGATCAAACATGGACAACCATGGTTAGGCATAGTCAACCATAATTAATCATAATCGATCATAACTATAGTTAAATGTGGACAACCATGGTCATAAATAGTCAACTATATATTGTCCATAATAAACCTTTGTAAATCATAACTTAACATATTTATCCATAATCCATCATAATTAACCATGCTCTACTAATTCTTCATACACAACCAAGCTTGAAATAACACAACTTTCCATCTTTTATATGTTATTCATCATATAAAAGTAAATCAACTTATGTGTTAGTATATGCATACCAATGTGATTGTGATAACGAATGTCAAATTTTCGTCATCATAATTCACATTCATGAACCGTAAATTTTAATATAAATGAAAATTTTTAAAATCGAGTAAAGCAAAAAAAGTTGAATGCCACTCTTTATGTCTTGTTTAACCTGCTTTACAATTATATGGCTTATGTTTTTTCCCTGCAGATTAAGAATAAAGAAAAAGGAAAATTCGAGAGCTCGGGTCAGGCGAATTTCCCGTTGCAAACTGATTTAACACAAAGTTAGAGAACTTATTCATTATGTACACCATGATATGCTTTGACAGCTCTCTTTAAAGAAGGGACAGTTTCCAATTATTTTCTCATCTATCATATACTCTCTTCAGCGATCCAGTCCGTTCCTAGAGGGGTATCTATAGACGTTTTAAACAATCCGAAAACAAGTGCTGCGAAATTCCTGCTGATCTCGAACTTCAAAGAACAAGATGAGTGGAACAATGCTAGTTCAGATGGCAGAGAAGGATGTGGAAGAGGAAAAACCGCTAAAGGAAGTGAAAGTGGAAGAGGAAGAAGCGCTGAGGAAGGAGTATGTTGAAGCGGTTATGTCGAATGGGGAAGAACGGCTAGAGATTACGAAAGAGTGGGCAGGGAAAGTTAAAAATATGCTTTATCTTGATAACAGTTCTCCTAGACCAAGCGAGGTTACACTTCCGCGCGTGGCGACGGCTCTCATGAAGCGAAATCCAGAGGCGTACATTCCTCAATTTATTTCCCTCGGGCCGTACCACCACTGGAAGCTCAAGAAAGATATTGCTTCTTCTGCGAAAGGTACCTATCAGGATTGTAGTCTCCAGATCTCAACTGCGGAGGAGTACAAAGTGAAGTCCGCGGCGAGAATATCGCAGACACTATCTCAACAAGGTCAGAGTTTCATGTCCATGGTTGAAACGATCGAAGGGATGAAATCAGATATTGAGCGGTTCTATGACTGGAAAATAGGAGATGGTCAGTCCTGCGAGAACTTCGCTTTGATGATGGCGGTGGACTCATGCTTTCTGATATCGTTCTTATTCAGCTTCTTTAGGATTCATCCACAGCTTGCGTATACAGCTCCAGGCCATCAGGCGGAGACTTCTGGCAGCAGCCATGAGCAAGCACAGCCCGTGACATCTTCTTCTGGCCCTCATAAGCCACAGCCCGTGCAGGGTGCTCCTTCTCCCAGTGGTTTCGCTTCATACGATGCCGGGATCAATTTAAGTGCGCTACAAGTCTGCATAAAATGCGACGTGCTGAAACTAGAAAATCAGATTCCGCTGTCTGTCCTCAAACAAGTTTTTGAAAAGGGGAAAGTCTTTCTGGCATACCCACACGAACAAGAGTTCTCTTACCTGTTGAAGAAGGCGTATACAGTGTTGTCTCCTTTCGAAGTAGCCAATCCTGATAATAAGCTAAAAATTGATGATGCATTAACGAAGTCACATTTGCTGTATTGTATGCAGGCAATCGTTTCGCCCTTCCTACAGATGACAGCTGACGAGAAGGACAACCGCCCAGATCTGCCTATATTTCAGAAGGCGAAACACTCTCTCGCATACTTTGTTGCTGCGGTATGTGGTATTTTTATCGCTCATCCATTCAACAGAGGCCATCCTGATTTTCTCACGGCATACAACGCAGAGCAGTTGGACCAGGCCGGGATTGAGTTCAAATCCTTCTCGGACCCGCAGGAACATATCCGATTCGACAAATACTCGGGCACATTCTACCTTCCGCGGATCACTGTATCCCACACCCACACCGAAGTGTTCTTGAGGAACATGATGGCCTTGGAGTTGAACGAGCCCGCTCGTCCTAACTCCGTGACGCGCTACGTTGGGCTCATGGACTGCCTCATCGACACGCCAAGGGATGTTCGTCTGCTCAGGGATTCTGATGTCATTCGTCGTACAAGCCTTATGTTAAATGACGAGAATGTTGCCAAAATGTGGGACGGCATGTGTCAGTTTACAGGGCATCTGGAGCCTCCCGTGGAGCTGAAAGAGGCACTTCAGGAGGAGCTGATCAAGAAGTATTACAAGAGTAGAATCAAAAGAGCGCTTCAAGAATTTCATGGGGAATATCTGTCGAGGCCATGGAAGGTTATCGCGCTGCTGATTGGGTGCTGTGTTCTGGCTATCACCGTTATACAGGGATACTGTAGCTTCTCCGAATGTACCGCCAAATCTGACGTCAAGAATTCCAACAAGAATTGGAGCCATGGTGTTTAGTCATACGACAGGACGATGTATTTTTTTTTTCGAATATATTTTCTTTGATATTGTTGAGTTCTTAGAGTCTATATATTGAAGTTTTATCAGACCAATACTGTAGTTTAATATCGTCTTGAATTTCCGTTAATTCATATACAGGGAATTATATGGCTGAGAAATTCTCTCACCTCTCCTAAAATGCGAATTTGTGTAAAATACATGTCTGTGTATTAACACATAGTGACTGAAATTAAATTGATGTAATTATTTTTATCTTCTTCAGAGTTTAATTAAAGAATAATGGGCAAGCATGAGGAGCAATTAAAATCTCCAACATTGTTTTGAGAAAATATGCAACTCGAATTCACCCGCCACGAAGTCTAATATAATTGCCTTGCTTTGATTATTATTTCCGCTCTACCAAAGTAGAGCAACCGAATGGTGAAATAGAAACCGAGTGCTTGCTTTTACTTAATGGAAAATTTTCAATCGTAACAGAATTACGAGCAAACTGGTGCTTTTGTTTTTCCATCCAAAGCAACAGAGAATTGATAACAAAGCGGGGACTGTTTGCATTATTATACATTATCAATTATCAATTTTCTTTGTGCTTTTTTTTCATTAAAAAGGATTCGCCAAAATTTATATCTGACAATATTTTCCACTATTCTTCTGTGTGTGGGGAAGGGAATGGAATGGATAGAAAATATATTTCTAAATAATGTTCCAGTCAATTCATATTCCATTTGTTTGTTCTTTTGAGCATTTCATATATATATATAATTTTTTTATAAAATAAATTATTATAAATTGAATTTTTACAAATGTGATTTAAATTTCTTATAGAAATTTTTCTGTCATTATTACATGAGAAAAGATTTTGTCTAATCCTTTCCAATCAACCAGTGATTTATATTACAGTGTAAAAAGTAGATATTTTATTTTAAAATGCACACAATGAATGTAACTTATGTAAAAAAAATGTTATAAAGATAGAAATTATAATTGAAACTTGTTTGATAAAGTGAGTTATATTTTCTAGAAGGGAAATTTGATTTATGAAAGGGATAAAATTTTTATAAGGTTTAATGAGCAAAGATGGTAGGCTTTTATTTTAGTTAAAGGAAGAAAATATGGACATTACCTTTGAAAAAAACATTTAAGGATACTCCTTGAAAGAGGCCTAGAACCACCACTTAAATCCTTTTGAGGGAATATTTCACTGCCAAGTGGGATGTGGACTCCATTAGGAAGTTTTTTTGTCACCAAGGATGTATTTTAGGCCCTTGATCGTGGTCTAGGAAGGAAAACAAGAAAATTAGGCCTTAAAATAATCTTTTACCATCCACCACACAATCACACTCTAACGTGTCTTTGCGATTTGGATATGAGTATCATTACAAGGTTTTTACACCAAGGATGAGTTTTGGGGACTTCACTATGGTGTTGCATGGAAAGTAAGGATCTTATGTCTTTAATTATTTTTTTAGGAGGTAGAGATTAATAACAAGATGTTGAATCACCATACAAGTCCTTTAAAGGGGATGTTGAATCACCATGCAAGTCCTTTAAAGGGGATGTTGAATCACCAATGTCTTCCTAGTAACCATGAAACTGCATTACTTACCATAATCCTTTCCTTTAGTTCTAAAATATCTCTTTCCAATCTATTCAGAATCTTTTACATTTTTTTTTTAGGGTTAAGCAACACCATTCAAAATAAAATGTTTTCACCATGGTCACATGTTGAAGTGCTACAACATTTTCTTCCACAACTAATGCCTCATATATTTGTGTGACATGATTCCTCGCCTCATTCCTTCTTCCTAGATTATGCTTCTCTAAGCATTGAAATTCTTTATGCCATTATACTCCACGCTTGTAGCAAGTAATGTTGTATTTACCATTGGCTCTTCTACGGTATTTTCCATCATCATTGTGGTTATATCATTTAATAATTTGACTACTATTCAGTTCATATTCTCTCCATTTTCCTAACAATCCTCTTGTAGTTTTCACAATTCCTCTACCTTTAAGATTCTTTCATCTACAATTCTCCTTCCTCTTCCCATTCAATTTTTTGCTTGATATATAAATAAGTTTGACATGCTTCATCCATGCTTCAAAAACGATGGGTACTCATGTCATCTAGAATTACAATCCATTTGCATACCTTTTTACCATTTGGCTGCTCTAACTTTTTAATCTTGGTTTGAGCAACAATTTGAAGAATTATTGAGTATAATGCTAGAAAAAATCTCTTTTTGTTTGAAAAGATATGCTTCTTTTAATAAACTTTGTTGGTAATAATAGGCAAGAACTACTCCTTGGTTTTGTTTTATTCACAATTATATTGAGAGGGGGATGAATTAGTATAACGATAATTTTTACTTATTTAAACATTTGAACATCATAAAACATCAATCTCATAAACTAAACAAGTAACATGAGATATATGTGGAAACCCTTATCGGAGAAAACTAAAATTTATTTTATATGGAAGATCTTGTGGAAACCGAGTTACTATTACATCAGTTTATAGGAACCAACCCATAGGAGACACCAATGCCCTCTGTTTCTTTGTAGGAACCAACCTCGAGGAGACATTGAACCCCTTGGATGCTCTATAGGCACCAATTTATAGGAGGCACCAATCCTCTTTGCAGCTTTGAAGACACAAACCCACAGTTGACACTAATCCCCTCTACTACTTTGTAGGCACCGACCTACAAGAGACATCAATCCCCTTTGTTTCTTTGTAGGAACCAACCTACAAGAGACACCAATCCCCTCTATGAATTTATAGGTACCAACTTACAGGAGACACCAATCCCCTTTACTATGATATTTGTAGGGACAAAGCTATAGGAATGACCAATCCCTTATGTTTCTTTATAAGGGCTAACCTTCTTGAGACTCAAACCCTCTTTTTTGCTTCGCAGGCACTAATATCCTTCATAGATTCTACTTCTTTACAATGTTTGTTAGCTTCTTCTCCTTTCACAAAGTATGTTTGTTACTTTTATTTTTAGGAATTAACCTATAGGAGACACTAATCTTCTCTACTACTTTGTAGGCACTAATCTCCTTTATTGATTTTTCTTATTTACAATGTTTTTTATCTACTTATGCGTTCACCAATTCTGCTTGTTGTTTTTCCCTTCATCATGTCTACTTGTTTCTTCTTACTTCACCTTGTCTACTTCTACCTAAATTTGTTTCTTTTGCATTATTCTCAAGAATGAACTTGCACAACATGCCACATTCAATTTTACAAATCTGGTTCTAAAATTTATACCACAGGTACCTAAAGATTTCTTCTTTTTCTCCTCTATATTTCATAGTCTAAAATCTCTCACAAACAAATTTATAGCAAAAATTGCAAGCTAACTTGTTTGAAGCATGTTTCGTGAGAATTCGAGAACAATTACATTCTCAAATAAAATCTCCTAAATTATAGAAAGGAAAGATATGATATTTATACCATATTTATCTTCAAATATCTTCTTTGTCTCCTCCATATTTCACTATTTGAAATCTTACAAAAAAAAAAAATTATACCAAAAATACCAAGCTGAAATGTTTGAATCATTGTACAAAAGCATTAAAGAAACCTATATTCCTTGAAGCATATCTTTGAAATTATACAAAACCAAAGTATTCAATTTTACCATATGTTAATGAAGACACTCTATCTATATCCTCCAAGTTTCATAGCCTAAAACATCCTAGACTAAAATTTAAACAAAAATGCCAACGTAACTTGTTTAAAGTAAATTTCAGGAACAATCAAGAATCCTAACTTCCTTAGGGTATATCTACGAAATTATAGTTAACCAAAGTCTGAAGTTTAAAACGTGGTTACGTAATCGTCTTCTCTCTGTATCCACCAAGTTTCATGGTCTAAAACATCATAGATTAAAACCTATAGAAAAAATTCCAAGCCAAACTATTTGTAGCATATTCAAGATCATTCAGAAAGCCCAACTTCCTCAAAGAACATCCTTGAAATTATAGCAAATCAAGATATACAATTTTAACCATGGGTATGTGAACATCTAGTCTCAATCTCCAACAATTTTCATAGTCCGCAACATTCCATAAGAAAATTTACAGTGAAAATGTCACAATGACTCATTCACCACATAAATCACATTTTTTGTTCCACATTTAAACTCAAAGAATCGCCCCAATAATATTCTTCAACTCCTCTTGTAAACCTTAAATATATTCATACTTATATACATATAAAATTTATTGATATATCCTTTATTTATATTGTTTATAGGCCACATATGAGGCCAACTTGTTAAATTGGTTGGGTTGGCTTGCTTGTACTTTATAGTTGTGCCATCATGATAAAAACTTTCATATCTCCTGATTCCTATGGACTTAGAGGGAGTGTCATATAATTTTGGAAATTTATCAAAATGAGCTTTTGAACTATATATATTATGATCCCATTTTATCTAGGTATTTGGAGTCAAAATGCCTTCAAATGTAGGGTATCCAAACTGGGTATCAAAAGCCCAAATTGAATATTTGAAATGAACTTCATTTTCCAATGTTTATCTTGGACGTATGTAGTCTCCCCATGTATTTGACATCAATTACAAAAATATTTCCAATAGATCTTGCTCACCATTTCCTATAGGTGTTTATCTTTTCCTCATTGTTTACTCTATCTTTCTACATAACATCCAACTAGAGTGTAGTGCACTCTTTCAAATTTTTTGTTTCACAATGAACCCTATTTGAGTTTTGGACATTTTCATACTAAAATTATCTCTTAATATCTCCTATCTAATCCATGAGAGTCTATACTTTCCTAATATAATCATAGCAAGAAAATCCCACTCTTGCAGTAGCTTTATCCCTAAAAAATGAGATGAAATGCCTGATTAGGTCTCTTTCATCAACATTTTGTTTTTCCTCCATCTTTTCTTCTAACTTTTAATGTTCTATAACACTATCATCTCCAGTACCTTTATTCTATAACTTTTCATTTTTCCCTTTCAATCCCTTCATTTCCCAATTACTTCCATATACTTGATTTGCTCCTATTCGAAGTGGAATCCTTGGAATCTCTACCATCACCCTCAACTAGACTACCATTAACAAGAATTTATTTTAAAATTGACTCCCACCACTCTTCTGCCAAAAAGCACAAGCTAAAATAATTCTCTCTCGAGAGTCTCCTTGTTTCCATAGTTGCATAGGAAAAAATGTCTTGAAATAAATTTCTTAAAATATTATTAGTTATGATAATTATACAAATTCTAAGCTAGATTTGAACCTTGCTCCAATACCGTTGATGCATGAATTGATTTTGGAAGTCCCTAAGACAACCATAGAATTTGATTGGTACTAACAAAGTGTACTAAATATAGAAGTATCATACTTATGAATCCTAATATGTAGATAGTAGAAAAAAAATATGGACATAACTAACAATGTAAACAACAGGATACAAAAAAAAGGGACAACATCAAAATTTTATTGAATTATACACCAAATAAGCCTTTGAATTATAATATGGAAGTCTTAGTATCTCCATAATTCATACTATTTGGAAAATGGAATAATGTTCCTACCAAATGATATTAGATTCCCATAATAAAAGGTGGTATTCACTCCTCTTAATTAGTTGTATGTTGCTAAAGTTGCACCTCTATTCCAACTAATTCCTATATTTATATCATTTCCTCAACCTATTCAATTCAAGTAGAAATACAATAGTCTTTGAAGCAATTCACCTTCACCTATGCCATCTCTATGAATTCCCAATGATAGTGCATAACTAATATCTATTTAAGTGTGTGAATTCCATCACATGTGTTCTTATTTTAAACTTGTGTAGAAATGTGTAGATCCATAGCAATTTTGTTTCAACATGTATATCCATAACAAAAGGAAAATAATTTCATCGTCCTTACTTATATAACAACCACACACTCCTCCCACAACCAAGAATGATTGATGCATGATTACAAAGGCCTATTGATTCTTTTCATCAGATATAATCCTATCTGATTGATAAGAGCATTAACCATTAATAGCATCTATTTTTTTATATCCTCAATTTGCATATTTCAAATAATCGATGGGGTGTACATGAATTAGTTTTTGTAGGGTTTAGTCCCCACCAAGTAAGAAGTTCAAACCTCATAGGGAGGGGTTGAGGACGAGATCCACCTTTGGGGGAGTTAAACTATCCCAAGGGACATCCAAACTTGACCAAGCTTCACCACAATTTTCGTGATAACATCCAACTCTACCAAAATATTCACAAAAATATTGGTGATAGTGCAAAAATATATGATAGAATCTCAATAAATCCAATACAGCCAAGAATTAGCATTCAACTTGACTGAGATTCCCCAAAATCTTGGTAAAAGCACAATCTTGGTGATAGCCTCCTACTAAATCCAACTCCTCCAAAACTATGAAGGCAAAGGGAGGCTTGGAAAATACTAAAGAAATATTTTCATATTACGGTTTGCATTCATGTCATGGAATTAAATTTAATGTTTAATCTTTGAGTGCATAACAAAATTAATAGACATATATTCACTTACATATGACATATTCTTTTTATAATTTTCCTAGGTACCTTTTTCCCCTCCAAAGTTAAATTATGAATTTTATATAATATTTCATTATGTTTTGAGGGATAGTCAGAGATCCTACATCTAGTTATGTTGACTTATGTGGTGGTTGCAACTAGAATTTACTTGCGTTTTCAACGATGGGCGGAGTATTCAAGTGGGTTTGGATGCAATTAAAGGAATGTCACGATGTCATCATCTAACAGTTCCAGTAGTCAATTTTCTCAATCAACAAGGATTCAATAATTTACCCAACATTGGGAGGCGACATCAATTTCCTCTATCTATCACTTCTTAGCCTCATTCTCAATACATTGGCATCTCTACCAGAATGGTATTCTCCGGACTCCAAGTCCGGATAGACTTGTATGGGGTGGAAATTTGTTTGATGGTAGAATCATTGCATCAGAAGCATATGATCATATCATTTCTTGCTCACAATCCCTCCCTTTTGCTGAGCTGAGTGTTAGCATTTGGGGTTGGGAGGTGCCTCTTAATATTTTATGATTTACATGGCCAATTCTCCATAACCGCATTCTCACATGGGACCCCCTTCTGAAGAAGGGTTTTATCAAGCCTGGCAGATGTTCCCTCTGTATGGCAACAACGGAGGATTGTCTCCATCTTTCCATTCTCTACCATTTCACAAGGGACATTTGGAAGTGAGTGACTTCTCTACTGGGCATATAGATTTTAGTTGATATGTCCTATGTGGCTGATTGGATATGCTCTTGGGAATGCAAAAAATAAGGCTTATAGATTTGTTCCTCTCTTTATTTTCTAGGGTATTTGGTGGGAAAATAACGAATATATATTTGAAAGATCATATCAAGATGCAACGTTGCCTTCCCTCCACATCATTACACTCTTTATGGAGATTGGACCATGGGTCCTCATGGACTCCCCTCGAACTGTAATTGTCGTTGATCTAGATAATATTAATCCTATTTGTTATTTTTTTGAGTCTTCTGCTAGAGGCTGATGTGGGTGCAGTGTCACACTTCATATAGACCATTATATATCCTTTTTTTTCCAATGGTTTGGTGGCCTAGGTGACAACTATCCAGACAAGATGTTTGGGTTATGGGGTGTAACGGGTAGCCAGTGGCTCTGTTTTGATAGAATTCCGGTCGGGGGATTCCTTTCCATTATACGATAGATCCAAAGTAGTTTCTCTATTCGAGTTCCATATCTTTTTTTTTTTTTTGTAAGTGGGATCGATATATTATGATGTGAACGGAGGTTACGGCTTTCGACGAGCGAAGACATGGCTTTGATGGCGGAGAGACGCCGCTTCAATCTTGGGCCCGATAAGTAAGTAGGATCAATATATTATGATATGAACAGAGGTTACAGCTTTGGTGAGCGAAGACTTATGGCTTTGATAACAGAGAGGCCTGCTTCGCTTCGATCTTACAAAGGACTGAGTTTTTACATAGCTCAGTAGTAGCTTGAAATTTGACCATCTTAGTCCTTAAAACAAAACTACAGGGTTTCCACGCAGGGACACCCTTTGAGTGCAAAACTAGACCAAAATATTGTTGTAGGCCATAGAGGCCTTTTACAAGCCGAGAAATGACTGTAAAAAGACTGTAAGGAGACATAGGACATGAAACAGAGATTAACCAGTTGACAGAAAAACAAAGGAAAAGCTTAGCCATTAGATATTTGGAGTGGAAGCACCCGAGTGACCCCCTTCGACCGAAGTGATGCCTTCACCGCCTGTGGTTGGAGCCCGTGGTTTGAATCGTCTGATCACGGTGGCCTGCGCTTCGTCCGAAGGAAGCTCGATGGAGACATGGTGAACGTGGTGGAGATAGATTTCAAAGCGGCGGACGAACTTTTCCAGGGCCATGCCATGCTGTTTTAATTCCGCGGTCAGCGAGTTAAATGCAATCTCCAATTTGTCGAGGCGGGCAGTGTTTTGAGCCGACGCCATGGAAGTCGCCGCAAACGTCTCCTTTACTGCTGCCCCTTGCATGGCTATGGCCTTGGCCAACATCGTTTTCACTTGCCAAGCGATGACTTGTGTTTGCAGAAATTGGGTCTGACGTGTGGATGGAGTTCCGGGGTCCACGAGCCAATCAACCTCCTCACTAATGTTAGTGTCGTCCGTGTGTGTTCGAGCCAATTCCACTTCTTCCTCCAGCACCTCGATGGTCTGCTTGCCGCGTTTAGAAATCGAAGCCTCATAATAGTCCATGGCCCTTTTGAGGGCTTGTGAGGCTTTGATGCTTCTTGGATTCATTTCCGCCATGGCACTTGAGACTATTTTTGCACCGATCCCTTTGTGTAGGCTGAAATCGTGATTAGAAGAGGAGCCTGCAGATTGAAAATCTAACGCAGGAATGATACAGAAAGGTTGCAGGGAGGAGCTAATAAAGAGAATGGAGACGGGTTGAAGCGTGCTACGGGGAAGCCATTTAAGGCCATAATTAAGGGCAAGTTGCCTAAACGTGCTGCCGCCAAGGCTGGGTGAATGATCAGAGTTGTCCGTTCTGCCATGTAGTCCTTCACACGCTGTCATCCTGCGCTTAAATCGCTTGATGGAGCTTTTTCCTCTGCCATAATTCCTTCTCATTAAGGACGGCTGATTCTGATGGCTTCTCGTTAACCTCTCCTGCGTGTGCCGCTTGAATGGCGCAATCACCATACCGTTAATCCTAATTTTCTGATGATGACTGACCTGCCGTCCGTCCCACGGAATCATCTGCATTCAAGTCCTTCCTTGATATTGCGCTGCATTGATCCCGAAGCTTGTCATCCATGAGCTCATGCCAACACGTGTCCCAGGCAAGAGTCGGGTTGTCAACCGCGTAGTTAGTAATGTGGTCTGCAAGCGAGTTTGCTTGCCTCCACACGGATTGCAAAACTATTCCGCTGAGAGATGGCAAATGCTGTGCTATCCTTTCCGTGACCGCGGCTAACCTCCAATGCTTGATTGCTTTGGTGGGCATCGTTCCATGTTGGATTTTCTTAACTGTGGTTATGGCCACCTGAGAGTCACCTTCCACGATAGATTTCCTTTTTCCAAGCTGAACTAAGAGTCGGAGACCCTGTTCTAAAGCTGTGAATTCGGCGTAGTTGTTTGTGGTTTCTCCCATATTTTTGCTTAGGATATGAATGATGCTTCCATTTTCATCTTGTAGAACCCCACCTGCCCCAGCTAGGCCAGGGTTGCCCTTTGCTGCACCGTCGAAGTTCAACTTGCAGAAGCCATGGGGCGGACGCTGCCAGATAACAGGAGGAGGAATTGGTCGGAGAGCCGCTTTCGTCAGGAGATGTTCCGCTGAATCGATGAGCCTGAAGATGCCCATAATTCTTCTGTCATTGGGAGAGATTGTTTCAACCTTTTCCTTTGTGCACCAGGTACGAGTTGTTTCCGTGAGCCCTTGCATGATGATTATTTTTAAATCATCAAGTTGCCGAATGCTGCGCTTTTGGAAGATGCGGTTGTTTCTTTCCTTCCATACATTCCATATAGGGAATCCTGGACTGTTCTTCCATAGTGAATTTACCATAACGCTGTTGGAGTATTGTGTTTGCCAATTGGTTATGGTCTCTTGAATTGAATTGTGTTGTCTATCTGACTGCCCGAAGATATCTTGAAGCCATTCCCAGAGCTTGTTGGTCCAGTCACAGCTGTTGAAGAGATGGTTGGTGGTTTCCTCCTGCTGCTCACATAATGGGCAACGGGAAGGCCCTATAAACCCTCTTTTGGTTAGATTTTCCCATGTTAGGACTTTCTTGTTTTGCACGAGCCACAGGAACATTTCAATTTTGGGCCATAGAATTCCGGCCCAGACATTTTCATACCAAACTACCTTGTCCTGCTCCTCCCTGTTATCCAAGTAATGCCTAGCTTCTTTCAGGTTGAAGGAGCCGCCAGCCTGCATGCCCCAGCGGAGTTTGTCTGGACCTTGCATTTCTCTGATAACTCTTTTCCTGAGTGTGTCATTGAGGGTGTTGTTTAAATTCTGCAGTAGTTCCTCCGGGGGAGGGGGAGTCAGTTGCCAGCTTCTCCATTGCGGCGGTTCACTGCTTTGCGCCCAGTAGTGATGGACTTTTAATTTTCCTTTTTCCTGATACCATTGTTGCAAAGGATGAAAATTAGGGCTTTCCAGTGTCGGGAGCTATTGCCAAGCATCTTCCCAGAAGAGAGCCGACTGCCCGTTTCTTATTTCCCAAAAGCAATGATTCTGAATTATATGTCGATTGGCTCGAGCTAAGTTCCATATGGGGGAGCCCATCGAGACCTCGGTGATTCTGATAAGCTCTTCGTGCTGCCAATGAGCTGCATACTTAGCCTTCCACAATTTTTCCCACGGAGCATGCGGCTCTGTTAACCATCTCCACCATAGCTTGGCTCCATTGGCCTTATTGGTAGTTCCAGGATCCTGCAATCCTATCCCTCCGAAGGTTTTGGGCCTGCATAGTTTGTCCCAAGCCGCTAATGCCCATTTTTGCTTGCCAGAGTTTCCCGACCACAGGAAGTTTCGTTGGATGGTTCTAATTTTTTGAAGGATTCCTTGCGGTGCTGGGAGAATCGAAAGCATGTAGTGAGGAATTGCTTGAAGAACCGCTTTGGTCATTACCATACGCCCTGCTAGATTAAGGACTCTGTTGGTCCAGTGGTTGCATTTTTCAGCAAGCTTGGTTGTCAGATTTTCCCAATGAGACTTATGCCATGGCTTGTCGGTGAGGGGAATCCCTAAATACTTGGAAGGGAGAGAGCTTTGCTTGAAACCGAGGATCTCAGTTAAATGTCTTTGAACCGCCAGATGGGTGTTAAAAAAGAAGACCATGGATTTGTCAAAGTTGAAATCCATTCCAGAAGCCTGACTGAACAAGGTGAGAATTTTCTTAAAGCCTTTTTCTTCTTTTACAGTGGGCGTGCCATGCAGCATTGTGTCATCCACGAACTGCTGGTGCGTTGTGGCCGGAAAATTGGTTAATGGCTGCAAACCCTTTATCAGATTGTTCTCCTAAGCATATTTAATGAGACGGCTGAACCCTTCCATTAGAATAACAAAAAGGAAAGGGGAGATTGGGTCTCCCTGCCTTATACCCCTGGTTGGGTAGAAAGGTTGAGAGGGGGCTCCATTGATTAGAATTGAATGGTTAGGCGTTTTGATCAGAGCTGAGATCCAAGTTATCCATCTTGTGCTGAAGCCAAAAGCTTTGAGGACAGCCTCGAGATAGGCCCAACTCACTTTATCATACGCTTTTGAGAGGTCCAATTGAATTATCATACCTGCCTTTCTTAGTGTCTTTAGAGTATGAATCATTTCGTGGGCTAACAGAACGTTATCCATGATCTATCGTCCCTCCACGTACCCTGATTGTTCTTCTGAAATGATTTGAGGTAGGATAGGTTTAAGTCTATTAGCTATGACTTTCGAAATAATCTTATAAACCACATTGCAGAGGGCAATGGGCCTAAATTTGGACGGAGTGTAGGCATCTTTTTCCTTGGGGATCAAAGCAATGAAAGTGGAGTTCAGTGACTTTAAGATGGAAGAAGATAGTCTTGAATCTTCCACCACTTCCCAAATGTCTTCTTTCACAATGTCCCAGCAGGCTTTGAAGAAATCCACTGTGAATCCATCAGGTCCTGGAGCCTTCCCGTTGGCCATCTCTCTAACCGCCACCTCCACCTCCCAGAGAGAAACTGGTCGTTCCAGGGCACTGTTTTGCTCGTCGGTGATGAGTTTGGGTATGGTTGAGGTGACCCTGGCGATGTCCTCCCTTCGATTGCATTCAGGTTCACTGGCAATGAACTGAAAATGTCTGCGAAGTTGATTGGTGATGTCCTGGTGTGAGCTGTGAACCTCTCCATGCTCTCCTTGTAATCTGGTAATTCTGTTGCTGCATCTATAGTCAATAGCAGACCTGTGGAAGAACTTAGTGTTCCTTTCTCCCTCCTTCAGCCATTGATTGCGCGACTTTTGCTTCCATAATATTTCTTCTTGCTCGCACCTTTCATTCCATTTTTCCATGAGCTGCTTTTCCATCTCGATGGATTCCTGTGATGTAGTACCTTGAATCCATCCATTGTGGATCTCTTCCAATTGCTGCTCCAGATGGCATTTGTCTGCAAATATGTCTCCAAAGACCTCTCGATTCCAGGTTTTCAGTTGTGCTTTGATATACTTGAGCCTTGCTTGTAAGTTGAACATTTTTGTACCCTTTACCGTCAGAGGAGTCTTCCACCAAGTTTTGATGCGGCTTAAGAAATCTTTATGGGTGAGCCAAAATCTTTCGAAGCGAAAAGGCCTGTTTTTGGGGGTGCCTGAAATCGACATTTGCAGGGAGATGGGCCAGTGGTCTGATCCCCCGTAAGGAAGGATTTCAGAACTTATAATGTTCCCTTCAAGGAGAAGGCTTTCGGAGACTAGAAAGCGATCCAATCGGGAAGCTATAAGCCTGTCTCCGCCTTGTCTATTGGTCCAAGTGAACATGCCATTGCTAGGTTTTATGTCTACCAGGCTTAGATCTTGAATAAAGGCATTAAAAGCTCGGGCATCATTACTGAGAGCCCTGGTGCCCCCTTTCTTTTCCTCGAGAGAAGTTATCATATTGAAGTCCCCACCATATACAGCCTGAGAGGTGTTGTGCCTGTGAAACAGGCTGGTTAATTGACGAAGCAGCAGTAATTTATCCTCCAGATGTTGGGGGCTGTAGATATTGACAAATAAGAAGGAGCCTTTTTCTCCGATAATTTGCATTTGCAGGGCTAGGAAGTGCTTTGAAGCTTCAACATTAATGAGATGGTAGAAATTTGGATTCCAGAGGATGGCTAAGCCTCTGCTCATTCCTGTTCCTTCCACAGCCAGATGCTCGAAATGTCTGCTTAGACGTTTAGTTATCTCATCCTGCTTCTGAATAGTACATTTGGTTTCCTGGAGGAAGACCATGTCCAGTTTTTCTTGTGTGATTTTCTTTTTCAGGAGCCTCTGTTTCCTGAGGCTTCCCAGTCCTCTTGCATTCCATGAGAGGACTTTCATAGTTAACTCGGATTAGGATAAGAAGGAGAAAGCCTCAAGGGCTTTCATCTTTCCTGAGTTTATCAGCAACTGACCTAATTCAAGGAGAGCATCTTTGTCTGATCTTCTTCCTCGTTTCTTTTTGTACTGGCTGCTAGCTTGCGTATGGTGTAGGGTTTGTGATTTGATGCCCAAGCTCTTGGTAGCGCCACGACCCCGTTTCACTCCTTTTGATATTGCATCCTGTCTGGCTAAGAATAGATGGTTGATCCTGTTGATTTCTTCTTCTGGTACTTTATCTATCCCTTTTTGTTTCCATTGTTCCACTATTGAGTTAAGATCTAGCCCTTCTTTTTCCAGAATCTCATCCAATTCTAGGTCTTCCGTGCCCTGTTCACTGAGGACCATGTCCTCATCTCCTTCCTGGTTCTTGTCTTCTGAGTTTGCTGCATTGAGATCCCCCGAATCGAGGGTTTCTTTAGTTTGATCGTTTGTCTTCGTTAATATCTGAGCTGCTGGATTTGGATCTACCTTATTCTTTTGAGAATCCTCGCCCAGTATCTCAAAAGGATTTGTGGTGCCAGTGTTTGGATCTGTTGTTTTAGGATGATTTCTGCGATTAGCTCTGTGCCTTCCTGTGGGTCGAATGAATCCATCCGAGGACGAAGAGGGTTTCCCTTTGGGGAGTTCCTCCATTTTGTTTTGAGGGCATTCTCTAATTAGATGCCCATTCTCATGGCATTTCCGGCATCTGAAAGGTATTTGCTCATAGTCTTTAGTTTGAAAGTAGGTTTCATCTCTGTAGTCTAACCAAAGTCCTTCGTGCAGAGGTCCAAAGACATCCATTTCAACACAGATGCGAGCATAAGTTGTGTACCTTTTTTGAAGAGTGGCTTCAGAAGCACGGACAAAGGTGCCCAGAGTGTTGCCGATTTGTTCCAGCGCTGCTGGTCTCCAATAGTCAATTGGCAAGGAGAAGAGTCTGATCCAGACTGGTACTTGAGTGAAGGTCTCCTGCTCGGGTGCGAAGTTAGGTTTCCATGGCCGCATATAGAGGCCCACAGAGGCATAGAAGTAGGGGCCTCCTTCAAAGATCCGGTCCTTATCGTCCAGATTGGTAAACACCACCGTGAAAAAGCCCTTAGCTCCTAGGTGAAGTTGTACATCCCCTCGTGGTTTCCATACTTGCTTGATCCATTGACAGAGAGCTTTTTCACTGGGCCAGAACCCCATGAATTTGCATATTACCGCGTAGATTGACATGTGATCCCGGTATTCTTGTAGATCTGGGTCAGTGATGTTTACCCTAAGGCTATCAAGAGCCTTTGGTTTGCATCGCCCTTGCAATTTTGGTTGTGCTCCGTTACCTCCAGAGTCTTCAGATCGACCAAGATGAGCGTATTGGTCGGCATTATTTCTCAGATCTGCAGCTTTTCCTGGTGGATCTGCCTCTTGCGAGAGTTGATCAAGTCGAATTCCTTCTTTGCTGGTAGATCCCTTCACCGTTTCTGCCGTGAGGCTATCTGAGAGAATCTCAGTATGGCCGGCGTGATTACGAGTTGCTGAGGAGCCCGGGATCTTCGAACCCTCAGCCATCTTCTTTCCTTTGTCTATAATTACTTGCTTGAAAGTGGGGGCTCCAGGGGCCCCCGGCCGTCCCATCCTCTGCGCCAGTTTCAGACCTTGTTGCCGCAGATCTTGGATGCGATCTTCGCCCTTGCCAACGTTTTGCCTCGGATCGAGATCGATCCTCAAAAACCCAGATCTTTTCGCATCGCATTAGCCACAACACTTAATGTTCATCAAAATGATTATTCCAAGTTCCATATCTTTCTAATCGGGATGCAAAAATTATTTTTTCCTTGAAGAATCTTTTTCAAGAGGTCACCTTTCAACACATTTACAGAGAACAAAACATTGAATTTGATTCCCTCTCAAAGCGTGCTTTGTTTCTTCACCGGGATATATTCACTTTGAAAATTTTGTGTGGATGGTCTCTGGCCTGTGTGCCAAGGCTCTTGTAGTTTTAAGTTCTTTGTCTTTGCTCTAGATTCCTCCTTTATCATGAACAATCATTCCTTCATTAATGGAGCCTATTCCCTGGATTTTGGATATTAATCCCTGACAAGGGGACTCATCCCTTCCATTTTGGAGCCGGTGAACCACTTTCCTTTTCCTATAAATTGAAGCCATAGTTCAGCTTTCAAGGAGAGTTAGACTTGAAGCTTTTTTGAGGAGAAATGTTGTTAAAACTCAAGCTCTCATAGTCGATCCTTATATGGGAATGATTACACACCCATGTGCTTTTTAGCCGAGAATGTAAGGTTTGCTCTGAGTAAAGGGAAACGCCTATTCCGACCCCAAGAAGGCATGTACGACATCAAGGGTAGACTATTTTAAGGTTTTGTTATTTAAGTTAATACAAATGAATATTGTTTTCTCAATGAGCTTGTTAAAATTAAGTGGTTTAAGTTAACTGTAAGCTTATCAATGGCTTATTTAATTAAATTTCTCATTTTCTCTTTAATTCTCGATCATCAAGATAGGTTTACGTTTACGAATTAATTCATATTATGTGCTTATGATTCTTTCATGTTTGTGATTGCGTCATGAAAAGAAACATATTCGTAGTGACGGATATTCAAAGTGATGAAAGAAGATCAAAGACCGGACTATAAGTAGGTTTCCAAAACTTGTTATAGTTAATTCTAAAATCAACTCAGAGAAAGTAGTCTTTATTTGTCTTTTTGTCGCTTAGATGTCCGTAGGACACTTGGGAGGTTTGTCTTGTCCGCAAGAACGACTTATCCGTCCAAAAAATGACTCCACCGGGGAAGGGATTTTGAAATTTGTTTTCTTTTATTTTTGACCTGTGAATTTATTTTTTCTGATTTTGACTCGGTTTTTACCGGCTTCTGGGTAGTAAACCTTCGTAATCCCCGAGAAAAGTTTCTGCAGAGTTTTTTATTTTTTCTTTTTAGTTTTTCGGTATCCGCACTTTTCTTTAGAAACAAAGACGGCACCTATTTTTCTTGAGTAAACAAATATGGGACCACACCCGTTTTTACACCGAACTCGTGGACCCCGTGTGAAAATTTTTAGAAAATATCAAAAATCCTCTTTTCCGAATTACTTTGTTAGTTTCTCGTTGGTTCACTCGTACTTGTATCTTTCTGCCAGGGAAAGCCTCGATTAAGAGTTTATTCCAAAGATTTTCTTTTCGAATGATTTTCTTTCCAAATATTCGCATATTATAGTGATTTTTCTCTTTTTCGTCTTTATCCCACTCAAAAAATTAGAAATCTTGGTATTCCTTTTTAGATCACTGGTATTTCCTTGCTTTCTTATTGAGTTTTGACATTACAACATAAATTTTTTTATGAGATTTAGATCCTTACTTTTCTCATTTGAAAATCTTTAAAAAAAAAATTATCGATAATTTTGGAATTTCAATTTAAAAAACCAAAATTGGATGTTTTTTTGAGTTCTTTCGATCTAAGCAAAGAATTTCTTAGTTAGATAACAAGCTACAATAAATCTTCAAAATATTTAAAGTTTTAATTCGTATTTAGTCTTTATAATTTTTAGATTTCAAATTCATAGTTTTTAGCTTTGAGTGTTATTTCTAGAAATTGTAGTGTTCTTTTGAAGAAAAAAACTCGTTCGTAGTTTCGATCTCTCAAGAAAAAAATGGATTTCTTATTGAGAAAAATATCACTTTTTAGTTCTCATGAATTGAGATTTCTTTTCATTTATTCTCGTTTGAAGGAAAGATTTGTTTTAAAAGATTTCATTTAACTCTTCCTTTATATAGAATTCACTTGAAAGAAAAAATGAATTGTTTCTCATAATAGATGCATTTTAGTATGTTTTGAGGCCTGGCCACTACATATCACCGCCACTTTTGCACCCATTGTCCTAAGAAACAAATTTCATTAAAACAACACTTACATTAAAATTTATCTAGTAATTTTTATATTTCTAGGGCTCTTTTCACAAATATAGCTTAGGCTAGTGTCTTGGAGTAAAGGAGTAGTTAACTCTCCAAGACAATTAAAACAAACAAGTAGTTGATCTTATGGTAGGAAAAATCCAATAGTCACTTGTATTCTCTCGGGCTCCTTAAAGGAGTCAAGCACAATGTCATATCCGAACCAAAGGATAATCAATTCTGCATCTCATTGGGAACAATAGCAGACAGTATGTGCCAGACAACAATGGTAAACCTCGTATAGACCATCAGCGAGGAGCCTAGGTTCACTTGTCAAGATACCTTGGATTATGTCAAGGAGCCATAAAGGGGATTGAGCTTTGTTACTCCTCGCCCGTATGTATGCTCTGATCGTAGACTCGTTCCCCGTGTATATTAGTTCATGTTGGTAAACATAGTGACCATAATCTTTACGGTTTTTTCCTAAGGTGACAAAGTGGGAGGAAAGATCTCACCGTACCTGCAGCGTACGTCGACTAGACTCACTTTGGACTCTCCGAGGGTTATCTTCACTCGAGATGCTTGCGGAGAAACTTGCACTGCTCGTTTCATTAAGCAAAATGTTGGGGTAACTCGTTCCAACCGTCCTTTTCTACATTAAAATACTATGATGTTGGATTTCATCACCAACTAGTGTTTTTAGTGTGGGAAGTTACTCGTTTGTGTGTGGATTGATCTCCTAAGATTTTCGAGTTGTGCGATTCATTTGTTTGTTTCCTTAGCGACTCTAGGATTATTCATTGAAATTTTCTTTTCGATCGCGTGTGATTAATAATTTTTAATTGTGGTTGAATTACCAAGACAATCACGTAGACTCTAGGGGAAACCCCCGAGTATACATCAAGCCATCTGGCGTGTGGTCATGGCCCCAGTATCGCCGAGTGACAATAGAATTAGATCAACAAAGACAAGAGAAATCATCCATAGTTATTCATCCCGATTATCAACCACAAACTACCGTAACATATCCAAGAGCTAATTTCACTAAGTTACCGGTAGTATTTCTCCTTCCGTTGAATTAGTCAAGAACCCGAAATTCTCTTGAGTTCGACACTAAACTTGTTATATTGGTACCATCTTCAAGATTTGTTACTCCGACTTCTAGTGATCCCGGTTCACTCAGTAAGACATCGCATTACCGAAAATCTTCCTTTCCTCGACCTCATATCTATTGAGGAACTTATTGGTCTGCATTTAAGACATAACTCTTCCCGAAACCTGTTAGAAACTTTGAATTTTAGTGAATAAATATTCTTAAGTATTCCTTTTAGAACTCGATGTTTGGTATTTATCATTGGACAGAAGCTTTTAGAAAAACTCGTGGTCTTAGTTTTTCACCACATCACCTTTTTCATCCTACACCAAGAGGTTATTATCCTTCATCAACTATGTTTCCAAGGGAGTCATCCATGTTTTCCCAATCTCCTAAACATTTTTATATGGTGGTCCGTCCTGCTACTTCGAGATACCGGGGTCACTCTCTCGGTACCTTCTAGGGGGTAACTCGTCCACCACTTGAACAACAAGTATCATCCGGAACAAATGGAAATAAAACTGAAACGTTGAACGAAGAGGAAATTTACATGTCCTGCAATATTCCAAATCCTCAACCTCAAGGTAGTTAGTTATCGCCCGGGGGGAAACCTCAAGGTAGTCAATTACCACTAGGGGGGAACCTGCGGGAGTCAAGCACACCGGGGGGCAACCTCGCGAATTCAAGACCGTCCGGGGGACAACCTAAAGGTATTTTTTTACCAGGACAACCGTAGGAAAATATTATTTACTCGGGAGAACAACCTCAAGGATAGTACATACATCAATGTTATCAACCCCGTGTGACGCCGTACATACCTCAAGGTCAACCCCGTACCTGCAAGATATTCCTGCTGTCCTTATCTACCCTGCATTTAGTACACGCCCTCAAGGTTATCAACCTCAAGGTCAATACCCAAAGCCAAGGTTTCCAACCTCCTTTCCGGTCAACCATTATATCAAGGAGTCGAAATTTACTTTTTTAATTATCAACCCTACGTTCAACCAAGTTATGGTCCTTCATGGGTGCACAACCTTCTACAAAATAATACCGGAATAAACATGGTGTGGAATCCATCCCAAATTAAATAGACTATGCAACCTAATGTGTAGTTACCTAATCAACCTAGACAAAGAGACAGGTTCTCAAGTTCAACTTCGAAACTGGCCCGAAATGCATCGTTCAAGTCCCTACACCTAGTTATGTTCAACAACCTGTGCCTAGTACACCTCGTACCCACTCTCAACCGTTGCATCTAATGCAACTTCGTTCAACCTACCACACCCATTTCTCGGAGTATCTCAGAAATTTCCAGTTTCTTCTATCCCCATATCGCACAAATTCCTCACAAGTATCTATACCACAAGCCTTGGGGACTCACAATTCGACGCGTCCAAATGCCTACAGGACAAGTTGGTACTAGTACGATTGTCTCTAAATAACCACAATATACTTATCAACCATGGCAAAGACGTATCAATTTGGACAAAGCACACAAAATCTAGCTATCGCATCAACCAGACTTCGGATATACTTATCAAGTACCTCAACAACCCTAGTATGGTCTCGTTAACTCGGTTATCGAGGGGAGGTTTTACGATTCCCAATACGCATCCAATTCCAAGGTATCCCGGATATCCTCCCCTTCCGGAAATCGGTTTGATCACACAAGGTTATTAAGATCCTAGCCATTAGTTACCGTTTATAGCAACTTTAGGATTTACCGGATCTATCGCGCCTTACGAACGATCCCATTTTTTATCTTTCCATATTGTCCGCCGATGCCTACCGGTTGCCTAGTGATATTCCAAAGTTCGAGGGTAAGTCAAAGAGAGGACCCATCTAATCACGTGATGACTATCATCTTCCGGGGGGCATCCAATTCAATAATTTATGATTCGATTCGCTTTGCCTTTTTTAGAGAACACCTCATTGGTCTAGTCAAATGGTACATTGAGTTACCATGCCACTTCTTTTAATAATTTTTTAATGCACTAGCTACTACTTTCTTAACCCATTTTTAGTTACCTTCTGTATATGAAAACCGCATAGAATTGCCGACTATTAAAACAATACTACGCCTACATACATATCCGATCATATATTCATGAATGGAGACGTAGAAGGCGTTTATGAAGGTATTTATTTCGGGATCAAATTGGGCCGAATGGTTTACAAATCATTATTACCCAAAATTAATAATAAAGATGTGGCCAAAGGAGGTATCATATAGAAGAGAAATTCATTTAACAGCTTAATACCTTGACTTTGTATATACTCAACAGTACCGTATGATAAAATCCCCCAACTTGCCAAGACTCGGTCAATTAACTAAAAACTCCTTCAAAGCCTCATGCCATTGATGGTGTAATTGGTATTCTATAGCACCGGTAAAAAGTAAGAAGATGTCTTCCAAGACAACTTCTCCTATTATCACTTTACTGATTCAACGAAAGGAGATTCTTCCATTGAAGCTTCCATCGATATTCATGTTGTAGAATCATCTACAACCAAACCTAAAACAGTGGTAAGAAGAAGGGTAAGAATAAAAAAGAAAAAATCTTCAAAAGATAAAAATGATACAATCGAACCAATTGATGAAAAACGCAAACCTCGGCATCCCCGTCCGATCCGTGACGGTGGATCATTTCACAAAATAATGTCCGCATACAGAGCCGAGGTATCAAAACTCGTTAAGGGTTCGCCTATACCCATCGTCTTGAAGGATCCCTTCCTACTCAAGATAGTAACATGGTTGGATCATCATCAAATACTCTTGACAATATTTTGATGGTTGCGACGCGATCGCAAGGTTACTAGAGTAAAAATACCGGGCGAAAGAAGCGTAAAACATCCACCATGTATCGAATACATCTCCTTAGTTTCGATCCATTACAAATCGAGAAACAAACCCCTGAATTAGTGATTAAACCACCGCTAAAGGTGTACTTCGTAAATCAACTTCAATCCACATGCGAGAGCCGCTTAATTATAATATTGTTGAAGACTTGGCAATTTCCCCTCAAAGAATGTCGGCTTTGGAAGTGCTACAATCATGCCCAGCCCAAAGAAAATTACTATTATCAGCCTTGGGAGCTATAGACTCGTGATTCGAACCTTATGATCTTCGATTTGCAGAATGTTACACCCCACCCACCCCATCAAACGGCTTTTCAAATTCTAGTAATAGTAAAAAACAAAATGTATCTTTCATATCGTTGTCGATGAAGGGCTTCTATGTGTATTATGTCGTTAAAATCTTGGAAATCACTTGGTTCTCTCGACAATTAACCAATTTCCAACTATTCTCAAAGCTTTTGATGGAAGAGGTTTTCAACCATATGGAATTCTACAAGATCTATCAATAGAGGTCGAAGGAAAACGGTTAATCTAGATGTGGAAGTAGTTGATGTCCCTCCGGATTACAACCTTCTCTCGGGTCACGTTGGTCTTATGCTATGATTGTTGTTGTATCACTTCCATCTTCCGTCTCATCATGTTTCCTCATAAAGCGAAATATCATTAAGATATATCACCTCTCATATTATTCATTCGACCCAACCTCTATCGTATAGTATCCATCGTATCGGAAAATGACTATCCCATACAACGATGTCTATAGGTTTGTTGAAGATTCGCCTCTTTATTGGGAACTTTCCTTTTTCCCCGCCTACTCCTAATGTACGTAAACTTCTCCTATTGCTAACATCAATAAGATTACATCAAGAATATTTCCTTTCGATATCCTCGCATAGCACCTTCGAATTAGAATTGGATTCTTTCGATGGCCCGATGCTCGAGTCCTTGAAATAGCATATCGAATGTACAACTCTTTCGAATCTCCTTCAACCGAATTTGATCCAAGAAATGATCAACTGTGAGTCATTTTCAATATCGATCTCAGCTTCGACACCAATTCCGCATCTTCGATAAACAAGTATTCATTAATTATGAACATATTCGTGAATTCGTTGGTAGAAGAATTACCATGGGAAGATCTTCACCACAGTCTTCATTTTTCCCTCGATCTCGATCATTTTGAGAATTATTTTTCCTCTATTTTTACCACTTATTATGTCAAAGAACCCTTAATCCTCTCTCCCATTTTGATTCTGGAATTGAATTTAGAAAACATTTCTACAACGGTTCCCCTGACATTTCAAAGAAAATCAATCGTTGAAAACATTCACAGGTGCTTCGTACGACCGATGAAATCCAAGCATATAAAGCCCTATTTCAGAATTTCATGACATTTTCAATTGTCATATGAAGAAATGCTGTGGATTGATCCATCAATTGTTGTTCATGAAATTAAGACATACCGCATGCTAAACCCGTGAGACAAAGATTACGTCGTATACATCGCAAAAAGTCGCCGCTATCAAAGCAAAAAGTTGAAAAATTACTTCTCTGCAGTAGGTTTACTTATCCGATTCGCCTAATGGATTAGGTATCTAATATTGTTCCAATTAATAAAAAGCAAGGAAAAATACGAGTATGTATCGATTATAGGGATATAAATCGAGCTTTGTCCAAAGACAATTATCCAACCCCTTACATCGATCAAATTATCGACGATTGTGATGGAAGTGAGATGTTTTCGTTTATCGATGGTTTTTCCGGCTACAATCAAACCAACATATTCCCCGTAGATCAACCTAAAACAAATTTCATTTGTCTATGTAAAACTTTTTTTCTTGTCGGCAAACTACCTTTTGGCCTTAATAATGCCTTCGGCGCCACTTTTCAAAGGGCCATGTCTTATGCATTTCACGATACAAGTACATTGTGTAGGCCTACTCGATGATTTTCTCTCGTCATTATTCATGCCAAGAACATATTACTCATATGTGAGCCATTTTTATACGATGTAGGCATTATAAGATTCGTCCGAATCCTCACAAATGTTTTTTCCGCGACAACTGACGATTGTTGGATTTATTAACCCAAAGGCAGCATTTCGTCAATCCGTAGAAGGTTGAGGCAATCATCAATTTACCTCCTCCTCCCTACTCTTCAACTCCAAAGTTTGCAAGGGAAAGCAAACTTTTTTACTTCGATTCATTCCTAACAATGCCAAGTTAATGAAAGGTTTCACTAGGTTGTTGGAAACGGTATTATCTTTTCTTTTGGGACGAGGTCGTTGATAGATCTTTTGATGCTTCCGAAACACGCATCGACCCATGCACCATTACCGCATCCTCCCAACTACAACCAAGACTACCTTTACCTTGTTCTCCGATTCTACGATAGGGATGGTTTTTGTTTAGGAAGATGAATTTGCGAGAATATGTGGATCACTATCTTAGTCAAAATTTTCATCCGAATTAACCAAATATTTACATGTGGAGAAGTTGTCCAACATTTTCGTCATTACATACTTTTACACAAGACGATGATCTTTGATTGTACCTCTCGATGTAAATTTTGACCAAACAATCGATAGGGGGGAAATACTCTAAATGGATTGTTATCCCGTATGAGTTTTATTTGGAGGTTGAAAAATCCAAATCCAAGAAATCATTGATATTTGCTAAACTTATGTGTGATTTCCATGACACGTAAAACTGTATGTAACAACCAATCACTTAATGAATACTTGTTTCTTATTTGTACCACGATCTGGTATGGAGATATCATTGCTTATCTTCGTAATCTTTTTCGGCTCGAGATTTCACAATAATAATGATTTAAAATCCATTTCTAGTCTCAACAATATCATATTTGCTAGACACATCATATCGTCGTTGCGAACTCTATTTTTTGACATTGTCTACCCATGAAGAAGTCAAAAGGTGTTAAATAACTGCCACTCCGGGAGCATGTGGCTACTACATGTCGGTGGTATGCCATAGCTCAAAAGATACGTTCGGGCAGTTACCGTCGTCCTTATTTAAAGACCCGTATTTATGCGTCCGAAAATGTCATAATTGTCAAATATTCGATCGAAAATGCGTGCACCACCTCGCTCCTCTTTCACTCCTATAATTGTTTTCGTACTTTTGCAAAATGGGCATTGACTTCATTACACAACCCTCACTCCTACCAAGGGGCATGGGTATATTATTCTAGCAAAGAGATTATTTTACCAAATGGCCGAGGTGATGCCTACATTCATAGCACATGGCAAAATTGCAACTTACTTTCATGTTCAATCATGTGATCGCTTCTTCTTGTACCCTATGATAATTACCGATCACAAGAGCCATTTTTTAAATATCATGGTGACCGAGCTAATAGACCACAATCATTTACGCCATGATAGTTCTACACCATATTATCCGTAATAATGGCTTAGTTGAAGCAATTAATAAATTTTTAGTCACCATGATCAAACGAATCATTGGAATTCATAAATCGAATTGGAATACCATGCTCTTTTCAACACTTTGGGCATATCGAACCTCTACAAAAAAACATCGACAAAGTTTTACCCTTTTCAACTAGTTTACGTTTTCTTTAGAAGCGTATTACCCATCAATGCTAGATACCATCACTCCAACTATCCATAGAGTTACTATCGGCCACTTCTTCAAGAGGAGAAATGTTTTTTATACTTGGCTCAATTAGATGAGAATCAACACACCCCCGCATTAACTACCGAGACTCATGCGAGATTGAAAGCTCGCATGATAGAAGTGTTAAGCACTCGCAATTTTTCGAAGGAGACCTAGTTTTCGATTTATGATCAAGCCAACGATAAGCTAGGCGCCGGGAAATTTGAACCCATGTGGCATGGTCCTTATATTGTCAAGCAACAGCTTGCAAAAAGGGGCCTATGAATTGATTGATTTTTACTTGTGGTCTCTTTAGGCAAACCGATAAATGGGCTTTATCCGAAGAGATATTATGCTTGATTTTTGTGTGGAGATATTTTTCGTATATTAGTTACTTTCAGCTACAGTCAGATTAGAAACGGCGTGCCTAGTTTAAGTGTGCTTTTACTACTATTCGCTTATTTGGATTACTCTTGATATCGCAGATTTCTATCGCCTTTTTCAAACATATATTGGTTTTGTCGATGGCGCTTATTATGGTACACGAATATCTTTCCGCAAATTGGGTTATTTATTCCATCGATGAGTTAGTATCTATGCATGGGGTAAGCTTCAATCAAACAATGAATAATATTGATGAATACGTTGAAGTTATTGAGTTATTGTCCGATTCCATTTCATTTGGAATTCGCAGTTTGATCGTTAGGTTATATTCCGAACTCTCGTTGTATTACAATTAAATCGAGTATATTTCATTAGAAATCCAAAGATTATTAAGATTATTTTTTAAGCGCAGTCAGTTTCTCGAACGAGAGTTCGATTATATTGAGCATCAAAAAATTTCCAAGAAGTTTAAACACATTAGCAGATGCAATAGCTTCTAGTGTTATAAGCAGACATTTGCAATAATAAATTAGTAAATCAACATTCGACAATACGATTGAACAGTAATCGTAGGCCACAGTATATCATAGTATAGATGTAGTGTTTCAAAATAGTACATCGTCCTCGATCATAAAGTTCAAAACGCCTTATGATCGGGGAAAGTGATACAAAAAATGAGTTCATACAAGCTGATCACTCACTATCCATGGTAATGATCATGATAATACACTACTCATTGCCACTCTAATCGTAAATCTTCATGAATGGTCTAGGAACACTAATGACGTATCTCGTAAACTAGAGTGGGATGCCATCTATGGTAGTCTCAGAATATCCATAGTTAGCCGCTTCGGTGGTGTTCCAAATCAATGAGAATCTCTCATGGTATGATCCCGTGGTGGTGGTATTTACCATAGCCCCTCCATCCCTTTGCCTCCTCTTGGGGACAGTAGGAGTGGCTTTCCTGTCATTGACTCACATCCGCATTAGAAATTTTTGTTATCATTTTTGGACAATTAAAAAAACAAAATAAAATTAGAAAATAAAACATGTCAAAATATTTTTACCCGACTCATCCCACCGAGCTCTTGGAGGAAGTGGCATATCTTGGTCGCCACTAAATTCATACCCGCATAAGGAAAATCGCTTCCATCACAAAAAGTTGCGTTTCCAGCTAACCACATGCGCCGAGGGAACCATACAATCTCTATGCTCCTCACTATGACGGTCATCAGCAACCCATCAAACCATCTCGAGGCTCTCAAACTCTACCAACATCAACCGCAATATGTTGTAGCCGTAGGGAATCCTCTCCAAAGCAAAAAGTAACTACGATTGATCCATATCTAAAGTTATTTAACTCTCCTGATTCTTGTTTAGTAAGTTGGCCTTGATGTTAGCCAACACCTAAGCCGCACCCGCCTGAATATGCAGTCTCTGAACAATCTACCGCAATCCGCATCTAAGATCCAAGAGAAACAGATGAAACATCGCGCTTCCACAAAATTTGGTAACATTAAATGCAATCACTTTTAATTCAGATGGATGATAGTTTTAATATCAATCCGTTTGTCTTTCGCATTGGCCTCCCTATTGCAAAACTCTATTCGCAAGCTAGCGACAGTCGCCACCTAGCCTAGCTCCAACAGGAAAAGTGGCTCTCGCCTTTTTAGAAAAACTAGTTAAAAAATATATGTCCTCCTACCTCGCCTTCGAGTCGGCTTGCCTCCAATTATAAAACATCGAAGTCCCGCACGTCCCACTTGTTTACCAACCAAGTGAGAAGAATCTACTCGAGCTCATGCCACCGTAGCCTAGAATTCCGAATAACCCACATGCTCTCAAACTTGCAAGTAGGTCGATGAATCAGCCGCCGTTTCATCTACCTCTCCTCATGTTCACGTTCGCAAAATGACTGTAAATATCCTCACAATGAGCAAAATGAAATATTAGAATCATTTTAAAACAAAAAATTTTGGGTAATTTGGGAGGAAATTGTATTTTTAAATTCATTACTTTCGCGCCCTCTCACTTTACGTTCACGGGGACAAAGTGTACAGCTCCGCACGAGCTTTGTGTTAAAAGTGCAGGTCTCCGACATTTTCCTTGTAAGAAAAATTCTCGTGTCCGTAGGTATCCCTGTATCTTACTCCGTGACCCTCGAGGGCGTGATTTTTGAACCAATTTTTCCTCCAAAAATGAATTTTAGACCCTAATTTAAGGAAATGAATGAATAAAAAGTAAGGAAAAGAGGAGGTGGATTACCTAGAGTAGACAAATTTTCGATTTCAAAGGTCGATTTGTCCGTAATCTTCTCCAAAGCCTTTTTTGCCAAAAGCCTCTAAAATTTTCACTCCAAACTCAAACTAGAAATGAACTGAAAATATTTTTTTATAAGCTTTTTTTTTAACAAATGAAATTTAAATTTGTTTATTTTTCACTTTAAAAAGATGGTTTTTCAAAATATTTTTATTATTGAAACAGTATGTTTAATTTTTTGAGTTTTTTGTGCAAAATACCGCATTTTCGTGCTAAATAATAATTTTGACAAAGAGTATACTTTTATCACTTTTTCGACTTTAAAAATTTACGAAAAAGTGAAACTCTAGTTCTCTTTTAAGCCTTTTTTCGTACTCTCTAAATATGAAAGATTGCCAATTACTTGACTATTCGAACTCGTTAAAGGAAATGAACATTGTCCTTTCAAGATAAGTTTTCATCTCTTTTTTCTGATCGAAATGCATTTATTTACGAAAAGGTATGCGTCGACTAATCATGGTCAACAAGAGTTTTTCTCGCATTTTATCTTTTCACCTCGAGAGACTAAAATTACTATAAAAAGCACACCCATATTTTCAAGTTTTTTCTTCTTCGACTCCATAAAAATGAAAACACCAAGTTTTCCTATACCGACTTGTTAAAATTTCACAAGAAAGCACTTGTTTTATTACAAACAAAAGAAATTCAACTACCTTTTCTTAGGGTTCAATTTTAAACTAAGTTGGGACTCATATCCGAAGGATGAGCTTATAAATAAGCAAATGTTATCCTCGCGTCAAGCTTGTCAAAAAATAAAGAGTAATGGCGTAAATGGTGGGATAGTAAGAGAGAAACAAATTCATTTATTACACTTTGATTTAAAAGGTAAGAAACCACTCGAACACGACACTTTTTGTCACACTTCTACCGTTGGGAAAATCCTTTCATTTATCGCTGTGACCGTCAACGACATTGAAGGTCTTCAATCTAAGCCGGGCATCGCCTTAGGGAAATTGTTAGAAAACCATCCGTGCTGCTGTTATGTGTTCAAGAGGACATTCAAACAAACCACTATCCGCAAACATTTGTCTCCATTCGCGTTGACCACTTCCCCGAGTTAGTCCTCGCAAAAAAAAATTATTCAAAAACTTGATCTATGGTTTCGTGTCGTGAGCTTTCATTATCTTAGTTTATGGATGATGTACCATCATGTAGGAAGTTGATCTAGAATCCATTAGTACCTTGAAATCAGATGTCTTAATGGCAAAGCTGCCGACGACAAGTTTCATCATCGACCTTCGATGGAATTAGATTCTGCGTGAAATGTTTGACTTCGCATCACTTATTCACATTTCATGATTGTACCGAGTACTTTGAGAGCTACCGTCATTATTGGTGGTTTCTCTCACACTTGTTAACAATTCACTATTGGATTAGTAATCAAGTGGTTTCTACCATGTTCGACTTCAACACATTTAATCGCATAAACATAGAATCACACTAGTTCTAGCGTAAATCAAGACCCCGGATCTTGTTTTCACCATCTAGGCTACAAGGAATTTTATTATTCATCGTCCAATAAAATTATTCATTACGTATGGCCGCATCCATGTTGTGCTCATATTGCTGATGTAACGTTAAAATAATTTTAAATGTAACGTTTAGTTAGTTTTTGATCTCGAGTATGGGATTGCCTACCTTAGCGATGATATATATATATATATATATATATATATATATATATATATATATATATGGTTTGAATTGAATGTTTTTAAGGTAGTTTCGACTGGGTGTCCAATAAAGCAATCTTGAAATGATAAAGCAGCACTACTTTTTGAATGCTCGACTTCACACTTTAGGGGGCAATTTGTTACACCGAAATTTGTCACCATGACGTTTTAGTACTCTCTTAGAAGTCTATAACATCAAAGTTCCTAAAATCAAGCCTTGAAATTCGTAGAAAAGCTTATCAAGTCTTAAAAACACTTGTACCGCACTTTCTCTTTAGCATTACCTCATGGCCCCGCACTCTGCTATGGGGGCCACGCGAGCCAAATGCACTTTTTATTCATTGTATGGGTATGGACCCCCGAAAGGTGCAATGAGAGGAAAAAAATGCTCTAGAAGCTTCCGTATGGTCGAATATTCTAATGAAGATTCCAGAAGACATTATCCGGTTGAAGCTTCACTCCTCCTTTATCATGAACATTCATTCTTCCATTAAAGAAGCCTATTCCTTTGATTTTGAACCTAATCCTCGATAAGGGGACTCATCCCTTCTATTTTGGAGTCGTAACCACTTTCCTTTTTCCTATAAATTGAAGCCGATAGTTCACCATGAGAAAGTTAGACCAAGAATTTTTGAGGGGAAATGTTGTTAAAACTCAAACTCTCATAGTTGATCCTTATATGGGAATTATTAGCCGAGAGAGGTAAGGCTTGTCGTAGTAAAGGAAACGCCTATTCACTCTAGGAAGGCCTATACGACATCAAGGTGGGACACTTCGTTGTAAGGCTCTTCTTTATTTAAGCATTACAAATGAATATTTTTTTCTCAATGAGCTTGTTAAAATTAAGTGGCTTGTTAATCATGTTTATCAATGGCTTACGAAATTAACTTTTCATTTCCCGACCTTTGATCATCAAGATAGTTTATGGTTTATGAATTTATCTATATTATGCAAAGCTTCCGATTCTTTCATGCTTGTGATTATCGTAAAGAAACATATTCGAGTGATGAGATATTCAAAGCGACAGAAAGAAGATCGTCACGGGATTACAAGTAGGTTTCAAAACTCCGTTATAGTTAATTCTAAAATCAAATCTAGAGAAAGTAGTCTTTATTTGTCCATTTTTCACTAGTTGTCCGTAGAACACTTGGGAGGTCTCGTTTGTCCACAAGAACGACTTATCCAACCAACACGCCTTTTTCGCATTTCTACCGATTAGTGCGTCGTACTTCGTGGTTCGCATAAATTAGCCCTTGCCATTTATGCTCCATCCCAAAACTTTGCAATGGTGCAATCCGATATCGTCATCACACATTGTAATCACAAGTTCTTAATTTTTCCGTTAAGCTACCACTAAGTGTTGCATCGTGCGAAATTTTAAATGATGTGACATGCATACAATATAATATCGCGCAAGCCCGAAGTGGACAGCGCCCAAGTTAAATGTTGTCACTCAAGTATGATTTACATGTATGTGGGCATAGATGCGATATGATTTTCACAACCGAAACCTCGAAGGACGTCCAAAATGCGACAAGGCAATCGTACATTGCTTTAAATGAAGAAAGCCAAAGCACTAAATACATGATCGCTTTTTTTGTTATCCATTTGGTAGAGAATTGAATTACCATTTAATTGGTCAAGCCCGCCATTTTGTATTTTACAGGACGTTTTATCAATATTTTTTTGTATGGAGAAGAACTCACCGTTTAAGAATGAAAATAGAAAATTTCTCTCGGTTTTCCTATTTCTCCTGTGAGTGTGGTTTCATGTATTTTTGTGAGAACCGTGTTGCCATTTATTTAATTTAATTTTCCGATTATGTAAACCGTGTATTGAGGGCTGGTTGGGATTTCCTTAATATTTTGAGCTTCTCGTATCCATGGATTCTCCAACGTAGTATAAGAGCATTCCATCATATTTTCCAACATGGTATCGTAGCATACCGCATTTTCCAACATTGTATCGTACAAGCTATTAATAATCGTTGAAAGAAAGTGTTCTTTTAGAAGAGATGATTTTTTTTAAGCATGCATATCTTCAGCAAAGGAGAAGTTATTTTTGTTTACATGAAGGAAATGGTATAGCAACAAGCACAATCTTGACTAATCCACAAATACTATAGTTTAATGGGAAGAATTATGATTATTGGGTTATTACAATGAAGGCCTCCGTTCTCCTCACAAGATATTTGGGATCCGGTAGGAAATGTATTCCAACAAAACCAAGAGATGCAAAGAAAGATGTACGTTTTGACACAAGAAGAAAGAGATTTGTTGAGAGACAATAAGAAGAAGGACTCCAAAGCCCCGTTTCATATTTTTCAATCAATTCATGAAATTATTTTTCCAAGAGTTGAAGAAACAAACGGTTCAACCTACAACTTGACACTTAGAATACTGAAGCATGGAAAGGTGAAGACCAACAAAATCACAAATGCTTAAAGAGATTTTGAAACATTATGAAGGAAAGAGTCTCAGAATATAGACTCATTCTTTACATGTGATTGGGTTTGTTGATCAAATCGTAGTCTCATGGTGAGACACTTGAGGAAAGGAGAATAGTTGAGAAAGTTTTAAAAGTCTACCATCAAGGTTTGATGCCATAGTTGTGGCCATATGAGACAAAGATCTCTCTAAGCAATTTTCAAAGGACGAGCTTCATGCATCAATTATACCCCATGAGCACAGAATGAATAGAGCAACAAACTCCTCATTGGAGTAATACATCAAATTAAGTTAACAGCATTTTGTCAAGGTAGAGGTCGAGAAAGATCAAACTACCGAGGAAGAGGAAGAAGCCCACATAGAGGCAGAAGAAGCAGCCAAAGCAGTATGAAGTGACATGAATAAAAATCCAAGTCAGAAAATGAAGCTTAATCAAGTACAAGGTCGAGGTAATATAAATCTCAAGTTCAATGTCATTATTTTAAAATATGGTCATTATGCAAGTGAATGTAGAAAGAAGAAATATGACATGGGTAGCAAAACGAATGCAAATTCTTATAAAGAACTGGGATCTCATGGTAGGTTTGTTTTTAGCTTGTACGTAAAAAATAAAAACAAGGAGTGTATCGTTTTAGCGAGTAACCACATCACTAGCAACATAGGAATGTTTTCCAACTAGATTAAAGTGTGAAATCAAAAGTACATTGGGAACCGATAGCAAGGTCTTCCGCTATGGGGAAAGAGTGAGCAGACATACTAATAAAGAAGGGAGAGAAGAAGTTCTCGCTGCATGTTTATTATGTCCTCGGCTTGAAGCATAACCTCCTAAGCATTGGACATAACCATACAAAAGGGATACAATGTATTTTTAAAGATGATGTGTGTACAATCATGGATAAGACTCCATAGACAACTTCCATTACAAAAATTTCCATATGACAACAAAATATTTCCTCTCAAGATGAGAGATCGTACTTGGAGGGAAGAAGGTGTTATAACAATGGTCACATAAGAAAACTTTCAAGAAGAAGTCAAAGATGAGAATTGGTTATGGATTTTTTGGGATTTGTTGCATTTCAATTTCGAGGTTTGAATTTGTTGAATATAAAATGCACGGAAGGGATTACACGACAGAGAAACCAGATGTACCCTATGAAGGTGGCATCTGGGCAAACAACACAACAAATCATTTCTAGAAAGAAAGTCAATATGAAAAATGACCTTTGAGATAGTCCACTCGCATTTTCGTGGACTAATGCAAACACCATCATTTGGTGGCAACCACTTCATTTTGACGTTCATATACCTCACAATAGTAATACATGGGTCTATTTCCCTGTTGTAAAAATTAAAGTAAGTCCGACCACTTCCACCACTACAAATCTCTTATTGAGAAGAAAAGTGGACACTACATAAAAGTGTTGAGAACTGATAGAGGTGGCGAATATATTTCAAGAGACTTCCACGTTTTTGCAGAGCATGTAATTCACAAGTAGTTGTACTGGGTACACATCATCAAAATTGTGTTGTAGAAAGAAAGAATAGAACCGTCATGGAAATGGCAAGAAGCATGTTGAAAGAAAAGCATTTGCCAAATGATTATTGGGCTGGTCGTCTCTTATGCAACGTATATCATTAATAGATGTCCAACCAAGATTGTCATGAATAGAGTTCAAGAAGCATGGAGTGGAAGAAAGCAATTTGTCACTCACATGAGAGTGTTCGGATGTGTGCATATGCACATGTCCCGCACGCAGTTGAGGTAGAAGTTGACAGCAAGGGGAGAATGTATATTTCTTTGATACAAGGATGAATCCAATTCATACAAGCTCTACAATCCATTAACCGAGAGAACGTAATAATCAGCAGAGATGTTCAAGCATTAGCAGCAGAGGAAGCATGGGATGGAAGCTAGAGAAGACAATCAATGTGAATACATGCATGTCACATGAAGACAGAGGGAATTGACCGCCGCAAGTAATTCCTCAACAATAACTCCTCCTCCACCCACACAAGCTCAACAAAACACACCTCAAACAGGGAAAATTTTAAATATGGAAAGTAATTTCAAAGATTAGAAACCTCGACGAATATTACCACGTACAATATAAACTATAAAATGTCATGATATTTTAGGATAAATATATTAAAACTTCTAATGATTTTATATAGTCTCTATAAAACTTTGGCGAGTTTTAGGATAAAATCATTTTTCTTATAAAAACTTGGCGAATCGATTTTAGGAAAATGGAAATTGACAAATCTTTGGGAAAGCATGGAAAATTAGCCTATCCGTGAATATTAGCCCCTAAAATTTCCCCCCGACCACAAGCAAGTAATAGGATAGCATTGTGAAATCAAGTGTTTCTCCAAGCACACCACAAAGCTCCACAACTCCATCTACTTCAACCTCAACACCAAGCTCATCTTTAGTAAGTATAAGAAGCACAAAAAATTTAGAAATTTAAGTGAAATTTATGAGCAATAATAGTTGATAGTGTTGGTCTCGAATTTTATTTGCATTATTTTTGTCATGTAGATGACCTAATACATTTTGAAGATGAAGTCAAAGAAGAGAATGTAGAAGCAATGATCGAATAAATATGAGCAATGAAAGGAATGACACATGGGAGTTAGTGACCTTTCCATGCAAGGAAAAATAAGTCATTGGAGTGAAATGGTTCTATAAGACCAAGAGAAACATTGAAGGCAAGATAGAAAAAGGCACAAAGTAAGGCTAGTTGTCAAAGACTAAAGTTAAAAGAGGGCATGGAAGAGACTATGAGGAAACCTTGCGCTCACTCGCAAGGATGGGAGATGCAGGAACAATGTTGTTAATAGCAAGACAACAAAAATGGAAAGTGCATCAAATGGACGCGAAGTCAACATTCTTGAATGGAGTGTTGAAGAGGAGGTGTATGCTGAAATAATCTCCTGCCATGAGGTAGAAGGCCAAGAACACAAGGTGTGTAAGTTAGAAATTCCTTATGAGTTGAAGCAAGAACCGCGTGCATGGTACATCGTGATAGATGCTTACTCGATGGACAATGGGTTTGAAAATATTATGGTGAATGTACTCTCTACATCAAAGAAAATGACTCGTAAGATTCTTATTATTGTTTTGTATGTGATGATTTATTTTCATGGGCAAAGTGATGATTCTCTCATCGCTGGATTTTAAAGTAGTCATGAAGAGTGAATTTGAAATCACCGACTTGGGGTTGTTGAGATATTTTTTGGGTATAGAAGTGAAAACAAACATAAAATGAAATTTTTATTCCTCAAGCAAAGTATGTTGCAGTAGATTTTAAAAAGGTTCAATATGTAGAACAACAAGCTTAACACCAACTCCAATCGTCATGGGGTTGAAGTTGAGCAAGGAAGATTGCTGCGCAATGTCAATCCAAAATTATACAAAGTATGGTGGGAAACCCAATGTATTTGATTGCAACCAAAGCCTGGAGACCATATGCAAAAGAAGTTTGGTGTCAAGGTTCATGGAAACACCAAGGAGACACATTGGCAAACAACCAAAGAATTTAAAGTATGTCAATGGAACGAAGGAGTATGGTGTTCTACACTCCGCAACAGACAGATTTTAGGGCTGATTAGTTACACCGACAATGATTGGGCTAGAAGTGTTTATGATAGATAGAGCACATCATGATATGTTTTTCATTTGGGTTCGAATTCATTTCAGTGGCTTCCAAGAAGTAGCCAATAGTTTCATTATCAACAACAGAAATCGAATATGTCACCAAAAAAGCCGCAAGATACTGCGCCTTGGATGAGGAGGATGCTACTGTGGATTTGTGTCATGAACAAGACAAAGCAACCACAATTCTTCGTGATAACAGCTCAACAAATCGCACTATCAAAGAACTATGTTTTTCACAAGAGGACAAAACACATCGATGATAAATATCATTTCATAAGAGAATTAGTTAACAATGGTGAAATTGTGTTACAACATTGCAAGTCAGAGAACAATATGTAGACATTTTTACAAAGCCATATTGGGACAAATTTTTTTTGTTTATCTCATAGAATGTTTGGGAATGGTCAATGACGTAGTTGTGATTAATGGGGAATGTTGGAAATTAATCCCAACCACCGCATTTAATAAAATGATAGCAACCATACTTGAGTTAAAAATGTTTTTTCATGGAAAGAAGAGCTTCGAGCATGACAATCCACATCTTACTTACTTCAAGCATTTTTTTGTAATGTCTATAAAATTGTACCTTGGCCATCACTCTACGTTAAATTCCTTCCCGCCGCATTTACCTACATCTTGCTCTCGCATTGGGCACTCCCACAAACCTTTATCCTTTCATCTTAACACATTACCACAATCCCCTAGTACTCCGACGATGCGATATCGCGCATCCTCTAATCTCTACTCCTTATCGAATCCACAAACCTTTGTATTTCCCGTTTTCCTTTACTCCGTGCCTTTTCGCATTGCCCATGGTTTAGCGCGTCGCATCAAGCTTCGCACAACTTGGGGCCCTTACCTTTATGCTCGGTCCCAAAACTTTGTGATGGTGCGATGCGATATAGACATCGCACATTGCAATCGCAAGTTCTTAAGTTTTCCGTTAAGTTGACACGATTAAGTGTTGTGCCGTACGAAATGTTAAATGATGTGACATGCACACATCAAAGCTGCGCAAGCCAAGTGGATAGCGCCTGCTTAAATGTTGTCACCATCAAAGTATTATTTGCGATGTGGACGCGGATCCGATATGATTTCACACCCGAAACCCGAAGGATCTAAGTCCAGTTGTACAAGGTTATGTGCTATTTTAATGAAGAAAGCAAAAATCAATTTACAGAAGGACGTTTTGTTGTTATCCCACTGTCCAACATTGAATTACTATTTAACCGTCATTCGCCATTTTGTATTAAGTAGGAAGTTTTCTCATATGTTTTTGGAAGGAGAAGAACCTTCTAAAGCATAAGAATGAAATAGAAAATTTCTTCCGGTTTTTTGTTATGTGTGGGCTCTTTGTGTATTTTTGTAAGCAAAATCATGGTGTCATTTATTTTAATTTAATTTCTTCGCATTCGTGTAAAATGTGTATTGGAGGGCAAAGCATTTTCTTTGAGCTTCGTATTCGTGGATTCTCCAACATAATATCGAAGCATTCCATCATATTTTCCAACATGGTATCCCCCCCCCCCCCCGCAGCATACCAGATTTTTCCAATAGAATATAAAAAGTCTAAATCTTCTTAACTAAAACAAGATTGCAACCGTGTTAATTGGAATTGATCCTGCACATAACTTTTCCAAGGACATCCAGTGAAATATGCAATAGAAATGGCTCGCCTTGGAAAATCGATCCTGCCAACTAATTTCAAAGTTCCTATAGTCACTCGTGCTAACCAATTTATCTATGAGAGAAAGCATAATTGGTCTCTTTAACCAAAAAATTTGACCACTACACTCATGTATTTCCTGCAAGTTCTCTGAAGTGACCGAAATATGAACACATACTCAAAATTTTTAACTCAAACAGTACCGCAGCTGTTCAACTTTGCGGTTGTAGTATTCCTGTTTTCTCCGTGGCCGAAAACCTTTTTTTTAACCGGTTATGCATTTCCTGTATAAAGAAGATAACGTGCAACACATTTTCTTTATTTGTATAAAGAAGATTCCATGATAAGGTACGCTGATGTATAACAGTTCATTGAGTAAAGGGAGTATAAATGGCCACTACAATGTCATCACAAAAGTGTTAGTCACTGTGTGGTTAAAATATTAGAGATTGCTTCTGAGTGCTTGCTTTCCTGTTCGGAAAATGTCCATCACAGCAGATGATTATGGGTACATTGTTGCTTTCACTTTTAGAAAACATCCAAAGAGCATATTATTACTTGCTAAGTGGGTATTGTTTCAATATTGGTCCACTATTCTGCATTATCAATTCTATTTGTGTCTTTTGTGTTATTAAGAAGGATTCGCCAACATTTATATGTAAAAATGTTTTCGTTCTTTCTTCATAAATGATTGAAAAGATAGTATTCAATCTAACAGATATCACTTTATATTATCTTCGAGCCAATCTTCCACCAGTCTTCTGTCCGTTGAATTGAACGGATAAAGAAGATGTCGTTAAATAATGTTACTGTCAAACTACATTTCATTTGTTAATATTATTTCAGCATTTTTATTACAAAACATTTATAAGGCTTTTGAGTGTTTATATATATATATATATATGAATATAAATAATACGTTATTATTTTATTATAATAATTTGATATATACGAAACAAACTATTATTAAAACATACATAATATTACTATTTTATTATTTAAGTTAAATTGTAAAATTTACAAATATCATTTACTTGATTCTCTCAAAAATGAATTTTTAAGTGCGCACAATGAATTAACGTATGCAAAAGTAAAATAGCTCTTTTGTGGACTTCCCATCTTATATTTTATACATTAATTTCCATGTTTTTAAGTACTTAATGAAGAAAAAGATGGAAGGGAAATAAAAAATGGGTTATAGAGAGAAAAATTATATTATGAACTTGTATAATAAAATGGGGTTTTATTTAGAAGAGATATTTGACTTGTAAAAGAGATAAATTAGGAGGTTTTATGCACCTTGGATAGTTCTTAGGCCTTGGATTATGGTTAGTGGAAAAGTAACATGGACATTACTTTGAAAATGAACATATAGAGATTTTATATGAACGAAATCTAGAATTACTACATAAGTCCTTTTAAGAGAATATTTGGCTACAAAGTGGGATGTAGGTTCCATAGGAAGTTTTGTGCTACCAAGGATGTATTCTAGTGCCTTAACCATGTTCTAGGAAGGAAAAAAAGAGAATTATATCTAAAATTAACTTGTATGGTCCATGAGGCATGAATAAAACCATAAACAACTACACAAGCCCACCTATAGGCATATCTGAATTTTTTTATGATGGATATTGCAACACTATCTCCCCACCCCCTTAGACTTCCCAAGATGAATGGACAGTACTTTGATCTAACCGTACCTACATGGTTCCGCTTATGGAAATAGGGTTAAAAGTTTTCCTTTTCCCAAGGTTACCAAACCAAACTTATGACTACACCATCACGTTCTCGACTCGTTGAGAGTTTTCTCGAGAATATAAATTTTATCAAAATATGACTCTCTAGTCAAATGTTATAAACATTTAATTTTTTGGCCGCCTGGGCCCTACCACACTCACCTCAAGTCACACGACAATTCCGTGTGTCTATGTGGTGTTCTAACATTACCCACAAACTTCCACCGCGGCTCTCGCAACATTACCTCATCAACACGTGTTCTGCACCCTCCTAAACATCCACAAATCCCGCGCATGACGATAAATTTTAATGATAACCGTTGGGACGATTTCCACCGTAGCTCCTTTAAATTGAAGATTCCATAGAAAAATTATCAGATATGTGAATAAGTTCCCGCGATGTTACAACAATTTCTTCACAAATGAGGGGAACAAATTCTCGTCCTACTCCTTTGTTACCTCCACCGTACATGCTATTTAAACCTTCGGGTGTCTACAATCCATAATGATGTTGTGCCAATGTCATGTTGTCATCACACACCCATGAGACCTCTTATAAAGGTGCCACGTTCAATATAGAAAATAGGCCACATGGCTGCATCCAAAAGGCCACCTTTTCTTGCCACATGTCACATTGTCCACATACCACATCAACACCTTGTCCATGTCACCAATGCATGACATATAATACACATGTGGTGTTCCATGTGGCCAACCTTGGACCACATGGCACTATCCACTTGGACTCGCTTTGGGTCCCCGCCTATGGCTCGACCTTTACACTTCTACACTTTGTCATTATAAAATTCTTTTTGAGGTTTCGCCATGGACCTCTATATAACACCTCCACATCATTGTGCCTTTTTATTTTTCACTAAGACAAGGGGAAAGGACACCACCTAATAAGGCATCGTGCACCGGGAAATTTTCCATCACATAATAGGAAAAAATGCCTATCTTGTGTGTTTGTTATGCACCAATCCAACCAACAAGGCACTCCCCTATGAGGACATGACACACGACATAAATTCATGTGCCAAATGACAAGAGTATTTCTTGTTACTTAATTTGAGTAACTTACAAAATTCTCAAGGGATTCTCCAATGTCAGGGACAATATCCCCAACTACTAAGCTCAATGACTCTAAGGAATGGGGATTGTCTCCATTATACAACCTTAACCATACAGACTTCTAGTAGCTTATACATAACAAGAACTCGTATTCTCATGCACACCAATAATAAAATTCACACATAGTGACAATTAGATGAAATTAACTATTCAAGCATTTGGGGATATGACCATGGATTAAGGAGTCAATAGCAAATGTATGAACTCCGCAACCCCTTCCAAACCATCATACAAACCACATTTGAATCTCTTCATAAGAAATCGTAACAAAAAATTCCCCATAGGAAATACTAATGTGTTCATTGTTATAACCCATAAAAAATAACATTTAATCATCCATAATAAACTATAACACAAGTAGATACAAATGCTTATATGTATAACTTAATGAATCACAACTAAGGAACGAACTTCAACTCTCCTACCAATCATAGTCAACCGTGTTTTACTCTTCTTGGCGCTTGCCACCTCTCGAGCTCGATTTAGAGCCCTGGGAGGTAATTAATCGATTGCTCTCAACCAATCAACATATGGTAAGAGACAAGAACCATTTTCAAGTTATTTCTTACAATAAAACCTAACAATAATACCGTAAGAACTCCCAAACCATTATACAACAACAACAAGCATTATAGCAAGTGCGCGTAGAGTCTAAGATCATTTTTAGAGGAGTGATCAGAGTAGGTACAGGGAGGTTTATGAACTGGATTAGCCATTGTAGGAGAAACGAGTCCGCTCTCCATGTAGTTTATCATGGGTGTTAGCACTAGTGTTATCATCCCCAATGATAGAGTGAGTGTTTAATGGTCCCAAATAGTACCCGAGCTGTCTCAACTCCGAACAATAGTTTGTTAACCAAACAAGTTTCCTAACAGTTTATCGACCAGAAGGCGAGGCACCTACGAGGTGTTTATTAGTGAGCAAACCTCATGGGTTTATAAGTCCATCTAGAACCTAATTATCCAAACTCCATCACACTCTCTATCGAAGAAAACACACACACATGCACATGCCTCAACAAAACAACACATATGCACTCACACCACATAGAACCAATATACATTGAAGAAATTCACCTTCACTTACACCATCTCTATGAATTCCCGTGGGTATTGCATAGCCATTCACCCTTGGGTTGCCCCACCTCTCATGTGATTTTCTTTAAACTTTCGTAGCAATTTGGGAGATCCATAACATTTTTTTAGCAACATGTAGATCCATAACAAAGGGAAAGAGTTTTGTAGTATTAACTTTGTAACCACAAAACACTCCTTTAATAGCCAAGAATGACCGGCACATGATTACATGATCCTAATGATGCTCCGCATCGCATATAACTCCCTCTCGATTCATAAAAATATTTACCATTAAATTATCTATTTTTTGTTATATATTCATTCACATGTTTCGATTAATCCATGAGGTGTAGATAAGTTTGTTTATATGGGGTTTAGTTTGCATTGAGTTTCGAGGTTCAAATCTCATAAGGAGAGTCAAAGCTTGAGAGCCATGATTAGGAGAATTAAACCTGGTACTAAGGGGATGTCCAAGCTCGATCGCGCTTCATCACAATCTTGGTGATAACATAATTTTGATGATAAAAATCTTACCTATCACAATCTTAGTGATAAAAATATTCGATAATAACATCCTACCCAATTTAACTTGACAAATATGAAGGAATATGGAAGCTTGCAAAATTTGTTTCGTTATGGTTTGTAGGAACATCATGGAATTACATTAGATGTTTAATCTTTGAACACATAACTAAGCTAGTAAACATATATTCACTTGACATAAAGTGCATTCTTTTTCTATTACCATGGAACCCTTTTCACCTCCCAAGTTATTTACTAAGACTTGATATCATATTATTTATGTTACTTTTTTACCATGTTTTAATATGACACGTGGAGATAAGATTTAAGAAATCTAAAGTAACATAGAACTAGGTATGATTAGCTTATCAATTTTTTAACACTGATCTTTTAGTGCTCAAAATAAACCAAATTTGAAACAATGGTGTGTAGATTCTTCTATTTTTGTATCTATGTAGTGTTTAGGTTTTGTACTATTAGAGACATTGTGGATATATGAGAAACATACAAGAATGTAGTATGCCTGAAGTTTTCTCCAAGGCCATACAAAGATAAGAGCAACTTGTATGTTAAAGATATATATTAAAGCATGAGAAAGCGTAGATGAACACATATCATATCATACAAAAAAATAAACAACATAAGTGATGAAAATTATTTCTATATGTTTTTGGTAATGGATGAACAAATGAATATGTTATTTTCCTTTATTAATGAAAGAAAGTATGTTTTTTCTCTTGGAAATAAAACTTTGTAGACTTATTATTAAAGTTTTTATATTTTACGTCAATTATGTTAGAAATTTGATAAAGTTTTTTAGAATTTGAATTTATTTATGCATTTTTAATTAATAAAAAAATATAATTTGATCAAAATTACATAGTGATATTTTAATAAAATAAATAATAAATAAATGACTTAAAAACAACAAAAAATATAATTTTAATTTTAATTTTAATATTAATATAAAACTGATACTAATATCTTTTAAAACTAACATACCAATTTGATAACACACAAATTGTTAAATATATACGTGACAAATATATCACTTTGAATAAAATAAATATACTAAATAACATAGTATTCTAAAAAATATAGTAAATAATATTTCAATATAAGATATGAGGTTACATAAAAATTATAATATCACTCCAACACATGGTCATGACCAATTACGTTTGACCGATTAAAATTAAAGTTTATTAAAAAGACATTTTTAAGAAGAAAAACACCGGTTTATATATAGTACCAAAGGTGCAAATTACAAAAATTACATCAACCCCTCAAGCCACTTTCAATAGTTATCATTACTTCCTTTTCATTTTATCCGGGATGCTAATCCATACAATTTATACAAAAGAACTTGTTATAACTATACCCTTGTTTTCCGTAATTAGGTTCTACACATATCTGCTTAGCATCCATTTTATTTTCCAAAAAATGTGTCTCAAGGTGAAAGTCATTTACATCTATCCCGTATCGTAGTCCCGCAAGAAATGCTATACCGTAACTTCAAAAAACCAACAACACATAAATTCTGCTCATAAAATCCTTATCATCCTTTTTCCCCCTCCCTGGGCCTATCTACACGTTCATAATGCATTTCACCCAATGCACCATGAAGACATTTCTTTGAGAGCTTCATTCGCCATCTGATTTTTCTCTTGGGTACATGGTTGAGGCAGATGTAACTGAATGTGTTCCTTAGATCTTTTATCCCGTCCAATCATGTTGTGAGGCTCTCTTTGGCGCTCACTTTATCCTATGGTTGAGATGGCTCATGAGTACTTTGGAGTCCCCATACCATTATCTGTCACGACAATTGCATTGTGAACCATAGTAATCCCCATAGGGCAAGGACTCATGCCCTCATATTAATGCCCTATCCTCCATACTCGTAAGATTTTGTAGTGACGTTGTGGTGAAATCATGAGCCATGCACCATAGCCACGTCTCGATTGTTGTGTCGACCATCAAAGAACCCCGTAGAGTAGTATATATCAAAATATCTATTTCGGATTGAAAAGGTCACGAGGTGGCTCGAAAAATAAGAGGTAAGTGCTACATATTTTGCGACAATCAGGTGGCAACCAAGCTCTGGCATGTCCTCCTAAAAATCCATTGATTTCAACCAACCCAAATAAACCAAGGAGACAGACCCAGAATGCTCCTAAAAGATTTCCCCCTCGCCATACCACCATTTTATGAATTCTTTTGTGGTAGTATAATGGGTGTGATTAGTTTTAGGTGCTTGAAAATAAAAATAAGTACCCCCGGCGAAAACATGCTTATAAAATAGATGTTTGCTGTTTTCATTTTCATTGAAATACATCCCAAGGTGTTCCCTACGATCTTACCTTTTCCTTCGCAGGTTTTCTCAGTGAGATTTATGTCTTTCCGTACAAACCATATGAGAATGATCATTTTTTATCGGGCTTTTCCTTCCATATAATATTAAACGATCACTCATTCCTATCACTATTTTTCCTTTTTATCACTCGTGTGTATATTTCTTTGTTTAGGACTTTTCCTTATGCACTATACCCCCATTGTACCTAATCTCCATGGCCGTGTTGGGCATAAACCCACTTTCACTTAAAACATCCATATCACCCAATCTCCTGCCAGTAGCCTCTGTGAGGATCATCATATTCTTCAAACTTCTTCCATACAAGGATCCCATCCTCTCATTTTTCAATCATATGAGCTAAGTAAAATGTCCCCTTTATGTTCAAATGCATACGTACGTAGTTAATTGTTACTCCGAGTGGTGTCGCAAATGTTAGGATGCCCCATCAGATTCGTATCCATTTCCAAAATTACATCTAAACAACCCAATGTATGACTTAAACCTTCATGAAACCGTTCCAAATGTGTGATCTTTCTTATTTTCTCCCAACCTACGTTGAATAGACCTTCCAAATTTTGGTTTCCTAGATACTATATGTGATAATGTCATGCCACATGCTAGGATTGTGCATAACTCTCCATGTTACAAGAAGTGTTTTACCAAACACTTCCACATCCAGAATGCCTCCAATCCTTCCCATTCTTTGGCACATGCAATCATATCCTACCCTTACCGATGATACGAGATCCTTTCTCCCACCATCTCGTATGAAATTTTCAAAAGAGCTTTGATTTTACCTATAATGGCCTCGGGGGATCATAAAGAGGTGTGCCCAAATTTAAAACTAATAATGGGTTGTAGGACAACCTTAACTAATATGATTTCTCCCTCCTATGGATAACCACCGCAAAGACCATATCTTAATCCTCTTTTGATATTTCTCAAGTATCCTTTTCAAGTCCTCCAATTCTGTAATAGAAGGCCTCAGTGAAACCATAAGTAGGTGAAACCCTCAAGAAGTGGTAAATATTTTAAATTAAAGAGGGATTCAACATAAACAAAGACCTCCATAACAACCTTGAATGGTATAATCATGAATTACCCTATTTTTCCATTCCAAAGACCAAGAAGCAACGATGAAATAAACCGAAGAGGTACCTCCTAACATATGGACAAGCCCTAAAATCAAGATATCATCAACAAATAGACTATGGGATATCTCGTGTTGTGGAGTGATCTTGATGCTCTAAAGCCCCCACATCCACCGATTTCCTCGGATATTTAAGTGCGTAGGAATCATAACCAATATGAATAGTAATGGAGACAAAAACACAACCCATTATCCAATTGACTGCAACACTATCCATACCAATATTAAAGATTAGCCGAAAACCCCAATCAACACGGCATATGCTTTCGAGAGGTCTACCTTCATAATCGAGTATCCAAGTGCTTGACCGGATAGTGTTAATGATCTATTAAGTAGTTGCGATGGCATCATGAATGTTGTGGTTTTGCGTGAAAACCGCATTTCGAGGGGGAAATGTATCTCGAAAAACCAATTTAATTCTATCAAGAATAGTTTTAGAGATCTTATATAGAGTGTTACAAATGGAGAGTGGTATGTAGTTCCCAAAGACTTCGATGCCTTCTTCTTTGGAATGAGTGCCAAAAATGATTTAATTTATAAATTTCGGTGCATCACTCCCTATGATCAAACCTCTTCCACCATCTCAACAATGTCACTATTAAATAAATATTTGAAGTGAATAAAAAAATTAGGTGTCTGGAATCGTCGAGTTGTGGACTTATCCGTTGCAAAGGGATTTCTAGTACCTCTCCACTCATCATCACATGGTGCCCAGTGAGCAGTTTTTCCTCATCACTAAAACATCACCTGCAGTCCCTTCTTGGTAGCCCATAGAAGGTCCTCCAACAGTAGCCTTCCAAAGATTTATAGATATTTCCAAAATATTTTTGGCGCTCTCTTTCGTATTAGCTCCATGGAATGAAAGAGTGGCCATCAACATCAATGTGCCAAATGGCATTTTTAATATTTTTCCTATTTGTTATTGCACAGTGTCATTTCGGTATTTATGTCACCTTCATGAAGCCGTGTAGCTCTACTTTTAAGTCGCCATTGTTGTGGTGTGTCTGTGCACGTATGTAAGAAATCACACCAAGCAGGTGTGGTTTACCCCTTTAAACTATTGGTGTACAGGCGTGGGAACAAGTGGAGTAAATAAGCATGCGATATGGAAGAAAAAAGAAAGATGAAATGTAATCTAAAACTAAACTAAACTAAACATAAATAAACAGAGCTCAAAAGAGTCAACGACACAAAAATGGAAACTGGTGGGCTCTAGGCCTCTCTTTATTGAGTTGCTCGTAGTAAGGAGATAAATAGTTAACCCTTCATAAAAGGCCCCTAGAAAAATGGTTCTAGGTCCGTACGCAAGGATGTATTTATCCGAAGCTTGCCCCCAGCCTCTCTCTCTACTGGATCGAGCTTCACTGGGTGGCCAACAAGCGAGTCCCCTCCGTCTTTAGCCTCGGGTCACACACTCGTCATATCTCCTGGGGAAATTCTCGTGAGCATATCAAAGGTGATCACCCATTCTTCATCTCATGGTGGATTTATATAGGGATTTCAAATCCTCTTCCTCCCTTGGTACATTATATATGGTGACCCAAGGGAGAGGTATGATTCCTTTGTGTGCTCCAAATATTCCATTGTGAACTCACGTAGTGTCTAAGGAGTGTGTTGGTGGCTATCCTTAGGTGGCTTCAAGTAAGGAGTAACTTGTCCTTTGCTTTATGTGGTCCCTGATAGTGAAATTTCTCCACTTCCCAGAATGCATGCTTATGGGGCTAAAAGGTCTGGCAGAAGAGACTCTTCTAGAAGGATAATGCCCTAACATTTAAGACTAGTTCAAATTTGATTTTCTTCAAACCTTTGATATTTTTAAATAATTTCGGATCCCGTAATGTCTTCTAGCCCCGTAAATCCTTTCGCTTGACATTAATAATCGTTATCTTTTGTACGATTTTTCCGTTGTTAAAATTTTTCCCTAATGTGTGAGGTCTAGGGAAGGACTGTATAGCCGAAATCCATTATAGTTTATTTTTTGTATCGTGCGTAGAGAGAGAGAGAGGTTCGCGTGGTTTTGGGATTGAAAACGCCGCACCGTTTCCAAGAATGACCCCGTTTTGCTGGATCCCTGCAAGAAAATACAATTTAAAATACATATACAAAATTTCAATGAGGCGGCATGTCCCATGCTCGTGATGCTATGGCTAGTTAAACAAAATCGATTGTGATATATTTTATGTCCGTATCACTACTATGGTAGTGATGCTGCAGCTTGTTGACGACGATCGCTAATGTATTCGTGGGTGTTTTTTTCTTTGACGATAGGGTGAATGTGGTACCTATATGCGTAAAATTGGTATGGCATATAGTTGTACAATGTATGTATAAGTGTCGTCGTAAAATTTCGTGTAAGAATTGTTGAGAGAGACGCTTATGGAGGCACTCGGTCTTCCATTAATCCGATCAAAGTGCAACAAGCTGTGAGGTACGATACCATCATGACATAAAATATTTTTTTATAGTCGAGTTTTAGGAGGATCAATGACATTCGGGACAATGATGTCTCCCACAGTTGCCACTCGAGGATTCCCCTTTGCATGGAGAGGGGTGATCCAAGGCACACTTTTTGAACATAGGTGTTGAATTCGAAAAAAAGGAAGCCTCAACCGAACGAGGGTCACCAATATGATGGACCGGGGACCGACGTGGTGGTTTTAACATAGGCATGTTGGCGAGAGGTGGACCGAAATCGGGTGATGAAGATTCAAGGCTCCAAGGTTACATGGGTTAGCCTTGGTGAAAGTCATAGTTATTTTCGAGGGGGAAAAATCCCCGGGAGTGGGTAGGACTTCCGGAGTGTGTAAACCAAATGGCGAATTTCATGATGGCTTCAGCATGGGGGTGAAATACTCCGACCAAGGGTGTCTGTGACCATCGCCATGGGAGAAAAGATGAAATGTGAGGGTGAGGGGACGAAGTGTGCCATTTGCGATCATCGTACAATCATTTAAGAATAAAATAATGGCGCGATTTGTACAAAACACAGATATAGGTACCCAAAACATGAAAGTGTTCGTCATTGATGGTGTGAGGAAGGTGTTTTGCTGGAGGGTGGGGGTGCCATTGGCTGGTCTCATGTGTGGGGTTGATGAAGCAGAGGTAAAAATATCGCGTATGAGATTATGGGGCCGGTGGAGGTATGGTGGGCCAAATGCGAGGCGCGTGGTGTGAGATTTATCTACTTGTACAAGTCAGTCATCCGGAAGGGGTTTCGCTGTATGGTAAACTTAACCTTATGGCCAAGGATGGATGGGCATAAGGTGCTTCCCGCATCAAGTGGTATGGCCATGGCGTCACTTATGTTTATGATGTATGGTCTACTATGGGTGATGAGTTCAATGGGAGGGGGAGGTTTACCAACTAACGTGCGTGTATGTTTATCACATGCAAAGAGGTGATGATAAACATGGTTGGATATGAAGACCCCATGTTTTATTTCCGATGGATAAATGATGTCAAGATATGCAAAGTTTTCTCGGGACTCTATCATGATAGAGGTAGAATGATACTCACAATGGAACTTTCAAGATGGTGCCGTGAATGGTTTGTGAGCTTTTTCTCATAGTAAAAAACTACCTCAAGTGAAAACATATTCTTTATCAAATCTTATTGAAAGGCATGAGCTTTAAAAGGAAGATGAGAGAGGGAATACTTGCCAATGATGAATTTTTTTTTTTTTTGGAATGTGAATGTGTGCACGTTTCATTCACTGCGGAGTACCGATGATGGTGCAGTTCTTACGTTCGCTGCACGGACCTTCTATTCCTCGCGTCATTACAAAGTTTTTGAAGATGGTGATAGACAGTGAATATAGCCTTATTTAAATTTATTTGTACTTGCCGAGTTTTTAGAGGTCAGGCATTTGCGTAACATTTTCACATTGCGGTCAACTCGTGTACTGTGGACTAGCGATACTATGCCCAGAACTTCCATGATTGTCTCACATTTTAATTTTTACAGCTTTGATGGTGTTCTGGGGTCCGTACGCATCGGGCTTGTACATATTTTGGGTGACTTTTCCCCATATTGCATGGTCGATCCGTCGGGAAAAATGGCGCTTCTTTTTGCGAAAAAATTTGAGGGACAAAGACGCAAGTGGGAACTTTGTTCCCCAATTTTAGCATGCTTAGGTGCGCTCGTCCCACGCAAAGGCCAAGGTGACAAATTTTTTTGGTTTTTTTCCTCGTTTTTTGCTTTTTCCGTACTAATGGGCACTGTAAGGATGACAGATTAGTGTGGAGGGAACTAAACCGGCCCAAGTGATTTGTTAGGATATCTCCAAACACATAGAAATAGCGAAGAATAACTTAGTCTAGTGTAGAGTTAGGTAAAGCGTGTTTTTACCATGTACATTTAGAATTTATAATCCGATCACGATTTGTAGTGATCCCATCTGCTATCTCTACCCTGTGACACCCGCACTTATCCGTGATTTAACACTCGATTGGTCCATGATCTCTATTTAAAGAGTGCGGAGGGTCATTTATCCGATACAACCGTTTATGAGAGAAACATATGTAAATTTTCTTTTATATTAATAAATTCCTCGGGGTGGTCGCATTGCTCAAGGCGTGGACTCGTTTTCCTCTTTAGGTTTTAACCACGTGATTATAATCGTGCATCGACGCAGATCCGTTCAGGAGCTGGACCTTTTGGTTCTTGATCTACTTAACTTACCTCGTAAATTTCACATGGTATCGTAGCTATTTTGAGGGCCGTGACCGTTGTCGATCAAAATATGAAGCAAGCCTGATCGCATGCGAATGTCGTTTTGTAGATCTACTATTTCTAAACATTTCAAGCTGAGAACTCGCTTCTACAGCTCGTAGCATTTGTTATAGTGAGGAATGCCTTCATTTCCATGCGGAAGGTTTCTGGCCGCCTAATTTATGTCGTGGGCCAGAGTCCGGAGGTATAAAGTATATATTCTTGGGGGGCTTATGTTTGTTAATAGTTCCGTTTATTTCGATTTTTTTTTCCGTATTAAGGTTTTATTTATTTCTTCCTGACTATACCCTTCTCTCGTGTATGCTCTTCGTTGTGCGCCCATGCGATTCCTATGAAATCGTAAACAAGAGAAAGGTTTTTTTTTTTTTTGTTTCCTACATATGCTCGTTCCCACGTTCGTGCGATTCGGGAAATAAAAAATAGTGAAAAAAGTGATAGCGTTCGTAAGGCTAACCGAGAATCTAACATTATTCCGGTGGTGAAGGTTTTGCATTTCATTTCTTTTCTCGTTTTTTTGTGCAAGAAAAGGCATGCACACCTCCAATAATAATAATAATAATAATAATAATAATAATAATCATCATCATCCCCCTTCTCCTTTCTAAAATAACATAATCCTTTACTATCTCACCGAAGGTGAGGGGTTAGTTTATGAGAATAGCCCGGGTTCAAGTCTCCATTTCCAAGCTTCTTTGTAAGAAGTTTTTGTTCAAAGGGTTGGAATTCTTTAAAACAGAAAGCCACACTTCATCCGTTCCTTTAACTATTTGGCATCTACAACTCAATTCTTTCAAAAGGCATAACTTTTTCATCCGAAGTCGCTTTTTCGAGCTTCATGAAACAACCTAATTTTTCGAAATCTTTCCATCGTGTGCTTAGGTTTTTAAATTTTTTCTCACTTTCCTACTTTAAAAAAATAAAAAATGGAAAGTGCATGCCCGATTATTCTTAACAACACAATTATTTCCAATGGATACCTCACATGGTAGATATACTTAGAAGGAAAGGCTTTATAGAATAGCCATAAGGCTAGAAACTAAACCTTTCGATGATGATAAAGCTGCTAAATGGGAAAATAAACAAGATCAAGCACAAGAGTTGATAGGAATGTCCATTGCTCAAGATCTTCAATTTCATATCCTCGACATTGACACCCCTCATGCAGGGCCCCTGCATAAGCTAAATACCGTTCTTTCGCATTCAAAATCAAATCTGCCGCCCATCAAATTAGAAAATGTGTTGCTTACTTTGGACCCTAATAATTTCTTTCTATTGAAGATTTTTTGTCCAAATTCAAGACCCTCGTAGTTCTTTTAAGGTTGTAAGGTCAAAAAGGAAGATGGTAGCTCATCGATTGCATTATTAATAAGCTTGGTCCCGCATACTCTATATTTTTTTCTCGCCTTCCATTCCACCGCAGAAGCCATTTCTTCTAGAACCACCTACAAGAATCCTCTTTGATGCCTTTTGTATCTTTTTGATAAGAGAAAAAGAAAAAATTTTACACCTCGTCTTATCAATACCGGAAACTCTTCTAAGAAAGCCTTAGCACTTCAACAACAACCATATCAAAAGAATCCCAAGAAGCGTATCCCAAAAAATATTTTCCTAAATCAAACAAGGGCCCTACAATTTCAAATGCACAAACCTAAAATCAAATCACAAAAATAATAAGGAAAATCAAAACAAAGGAAGAAGATAGGATATACATCGTAACTTTTGCAATTGGGATGGCCATATAGAGTCCAAATGTTTTAAGAAGATGGAAGCCTTAGAAGCAAAGAATGAAGAACATCAATTTGGAGCACTCTTCACCTTCATACTCTGTGCATGGCACTTTCTCCTAGTGCTGTCAAGCATCAAGATCCTCAGACATGCATTAAATGTATTCTTCTTCTCCTTCTTATGAGTGGCTCATTGATTCGGAGTTTCTTACCACATGGCTAAAAATAAATCCATGTTTTCTTCTTTAAATGATCAGAATAATTCAAACATATTTATGTTGGTGATGATAGATCTCTTAGTGCTTTAGGATCCTGGAACTATTCATCTAGATAATGGCTCTGGCTTAATGATGTATTATGTGTTCCTACCGTCATGCAACCTTCTATCCTATTATCGATAAACTCATTCAGGAAGGAAAAAAAAATGGTAGAATTTCACCTCATGATGTCGTAATCAATGACCCTCAAAGATCCTAAACATATTTTAGCCATCGGGTATTGTCGATGATTCCAAAAGCTTGTATAAGCTTTACAATCCCTTTGGGTCATCCTTTCCCTCCGTTTTTTTTTCTCATAATGATGATGTGAGAAAATTTGGCATGAGCGATTTGGACACTTAAACCATCGTTCTCTTTCAAGCTCTATGTAAGGAAAATATGGTGACGGCCTTCCTATGGTATCTGGCCGAGATGGTGTTTCCGCTCCGGATGTGTACTCAAACATCATCGGATAGTTTTGACAAACATGCCTCTTGGCACGCTTCAACCCCCTTTGTAGCTTGTGCATAGTGATTTATGTGGTCCACTTCCGTTGTTTCTTCTTTGGTCATGTATACTCTTAACTTTCAATATGATTTTTCCGCATGCACTGTATTTTAAAACTCATGAGTGAATTTTTTAACATGTCCTTGGCTCTCAAGGCCTTGCTGAGAAACAATATAGACATCAAATCCTTAAGTTAATATTAGGAGAATGGTTGAGAATATGTTAACAACAAATTTATCAAATTTTCACTAAGCATGGCATTCAATTGCAACATACTGCTCCATATACCTGCAGAGCAAAACAGTGTATTTGAAAGAAAGAATCACACCTTAAAAGAAATGGCTAATTGTATGCTTAAATCTAAAGGACTTGGTCTTGATTTTTTAAGTGTAATATTAATTGTGAAAATTGGTGACAAGAAACTGGCATTCTACTAAGGTTTTAAAGAATATAAATCTAGAAGAATCTTGGAGCTCAATCAAACCAAGATGTAAGTCACTTTGCTTTTGGAGGTGATGCTTGGGCATTCATATTCCGTACAGGGGAAACACAAAGCCTTGAGGAACCTAAGAGTGGAAAATGTAATTTTTTTGGATATTCTAAAGATGTCAAAGGATATAGACTTCTTCAACCACAATCCAAAAATATAATTATTATAAGAGATGTAAAGTTTGATGAAAATATACTCGCCCGCGAGCCTAGTTCGAGTGTGCCACCTTCTACCAGAGAAATCATTCCGCATATGTGCCGCCTTCTCTCTTCTATATTTTTAATATTATTCCTTCTAGTTCAAATGATGACAACGAGGATGAAAATCCTCCTCCAAACCTTGTGAAGTTGTCTCTTATACTCCACCTGCCCAAGATGGGAGTCCGCTCTACTCTGGATGCAGCAGTCTCTCGTAGGTGACCCCGTCGATCGATGACGTACACGTTCTAAGTTTGAAAGAGCCTCTTTCCCTATTAGCTCAAGTTCTAGAAAAAATTCATCCATAAACCTTTGAATAAGCCTCCCAGAATCCGCATTGGGATGAAGCTATGAATGAAGAGTATCGTCTTGGTTGGAAAATACTAGATCTTTTTCCTTCTTCCAAAGGAAGAAAATTCCCTGTGTGCGTATGGCTTACAAACAAATTTTGGACTAGATGGAAAAGTGGATGTATACAAAACTTGTCTTGTCACTAAAGGTTTTTCACAAGTTGAAGGCATTGACTATAATTAAACCTTTCTCCTCGTTTCCAAAATGAATTCTATCGACCTCGTTTCTTTCCCCTTGTCGCCTCCTTTAAATTGGAAGTCCATCGATGGATGTTTAATCCGCCTACATGGAGATTTACTTGAAGAAATCTACATGGAACAACCCTCGGGCTTTATCCAAAGATCAGCCTTGTTTGTCACCTTGTGAAGTCTCTCTATAGTCTCAAAACAAGCTCCTCGGATTCGGTATGCCAAATGGTTACCTTCAGATAATGGCTTGTGTGTCATTCGACAACACTATCTACACCAAGAAAGTGGGTAATCTCCATCACCATCCTTGTTATTTATGTTTATGATCTTATCCTTACCGGTAGTGATCCAAAACCATAAAAACCATGTGAAGCCTAGCCTCAAAAAGAAGTTTGAAATGAGCGTACTTAGGGACACTTGCCTTATTTCCTTGGTCTTCAAGTCTTCGTTAATTCATGGAAGGCATTAATTTCTCGTCCCATGCCCGTGATTCTACACCACTTTCACATGGAAGAATGTAAGCTAGCACCTTCTAGCTTTCAATCACTTGTACTACCTCTGGTGTCGATGCTACCTTATACCATCAACTTGTTGATAAACTTTTGTATCTAACCCATACCCACTCCCGACCTTTCCTTTGTTGTTGGTCTGCGTGTTCGATTTATGCACCAACCTCATGAAAGTCAACGAAAAAAAAAAAAAAAATACTTCAACAGGTCCAAGGTACAAGCTCATTTTGGGATTCATTACAAAGGCAGGAGCATCTCCTCAAGTGATTGGTTTCCACCGACCTCGATTGGCCGGTGACCCCGGTGATCGAAAGTCCACCGCAGATATGTATTCTCACTCTTGGTTTAGGACCTATTACTTGGTCTTGTAAGAAAAAGTGCCATTTCCCTTCCTTCATCGCTATATCATGGTGCAATGGAAGCCAACAAGGAAGCCATGTGGCTTCGTCGCATCCCCGTCTAAATTTGGTTTCATCAACAGCATCCAACTACACTTTGGTGATAATCGCAGTGCCATTCAACCATGTAAAGATCCGCCTGAGCATCAGCGTATGAAACACATTTAACTCCACATATACTTCATTAGAAAGCTCATTCATGATCGTGTTCTTGAAGTGAAGTATTTGCCCAACCAATGATCGTAATTTATATCTTTATAAAGGCTCAAGGTAAGAAAAGTTTACCAAACTTCGATCCATGCTTGGAGTTCAGGAAAGTTTTCATTAAGGGGGATAGGCTCTAATGCCTCCTTTCTTCTCCTATTGTATCACTTTTGTAAATCCTTCAATCCTATCCCAATTTTTTTCAAGGGGGATGTTAGGATATTTCCATTATTGATAGGAAATAGGCTCCTTTTTGTGTCACCTTTCAGAAATCCTTCAATCCTATCCCAAGTTGTTCTTAATGGGGGATGTTAGGATATTCCGACACATAGAAATAGTTAACAAACAACTTAGTCTAGTGTAGAGTTAGGGCAAGTTTTCATCATGTACATTTGTAACTTATAATCCGACTTCCGTCACGACTTGTAGTGATCCGATGGTTATCTCTCACCCTGGGACACCCACACTCGATCCGTGGCTTAACACCCGATTAGTCCATGATCTCATTTAAAGAGCATGGAGGGTCATTTTTTCTAAGAACCGTTTATGAGAGAAACACATGTAACTTTTCTTTATATAAATAAATTTCGAAGTGGCCACGTTGTCTGTGGCGTGACTATTTTCGAGGGTTTTAGCCACGTGATTATACCTGTACCGATTTGTGATCCTGTTTGTGAGTGGTGAGCTTGCCCCGATCTGCTTAACTTTACCTCGTAAATTCCTAAAGATTCGAACCGCTTGGTACCGTTGATCACAAGGCCATCGTCAACTGTGGGCCTCTCAAGTTTGTCGAATGAATTTCTTCACTACCGGACTGATTATGCGGTGACATTATCCAAGATCGGCGTAGGAGGCACGATTTTGTTGGGCGTGGCACAAATTGATCATCCGTCCCAAGATGGATATATATTTTCAGACTAGGTTATTGCCTTAGTGAGATGTCATAACTGCCTCCCTACAAGGAGAGTACTTGGATAGATTCCGCAGGGCAAAGATTATGGTGGGGCGCTCTCTTATGGAGGGCTACATCAACATCAGCTTCGCCACAGACAAAGTGAGAGCAAAGAAGCCTCGGGCAAGGATCGTACGACCGGGTGGGGTCATTTGCCCTAATACTCCGGTGTCCGGGCCCGTAGGTTGAGGTTTTGTATGTACGAGGTCTCGGGCACTTTTCAACTTTTCCTTCTTCGCTTTGATGAGATGGTGTCTTAGTTGAACAATTTCCAATGATATAAGTCATTTGCGTACGCCCAACATATTTTGGCAAGACAATGCATGAGAGGGTGGTGTCGCTAAGGCCCAAGAGGTGGCGTGCTTGTCGAGGGGCTACCATGAACCCCGTATGAGCGGTGGGTTTCTTCCGGTGATGCCATGGGGATATGGTGGGGCGTTATTGGAATGCCATGGCGATCCCGTCAGCCAACCCATGTATGTTCTTGCCATACCATATGCGTAGCTGACTTCCGTAAGTGACCCGGCACATGGGTCTCCCTTTTGGTTAAGTGCCTGGGGGGCCCTTAAGGCATGCTTATATGTTTTTCTCGTACTTGTTTGGGTATATATGTACTTATGTGTTTTTCTAAAGGATACCCAATATTATTTTTGTTTCTTGTGTAGATGTTGACGAGGTGGGGCCGGTTCCGTGGCTAGACCGGTGGCCACCATCCTCCGCGATGACCCCGAGGTGGTCGGGGAGGAGGTGATGGTGGACAGTGGTGGTGGTGCCGGTGGGTCCCACCGGTGGTGCTGGGGCCCTCTTCTAGGGAGTGGCAGTAGCCTGAAGGTAGGCGAGGCCAGGCCGAGCGAGCTCTCATGCCAATGCGACATAGGCTCGCATTGGCAAGAATCGACATCTCATGTTTCGCTCTCGAGGATTTTTGGGGTCGAGTGGACCGCTTATCCTAGGGGATTCCCCGTCTTCAAGGTTTCATGAATGATTTCGAGGAGGTCCGGTTAGAGACAATGATGGCTCCGTGGACAAGGATTATTGACCCACTCGACATCAGGTGGCAATCGGTAGCGTACGCCGACAATCTTGGTGGTACCGTGGAGTGAAGAAAGAACCAGTGTCTCTCTTGAGGGGCACCTCGAGTAGTTTTGTACATAGGGAAAGCACTTCGTTATGAGGATGCTTCCCTTATTTTTGACGTGTTTTGTATCCCTCATGGGCCGGAAATTGGGCCAATGACACTATTTTTTATACTCGTACATATACACATTTTAATATATATATGAGAGATATTTTTTGCAACTCCACATGATGTATCACCCGTTTCTTACTTTATGCATTTTTTTATGTTGATGGATTTTTGGTTTTGTATGATGGTTTATTCGAGATGCATTCCGCCTTAGGATATTGTTAGCTATGCGACTTGTACGTTGGTTTGACTCCTTCGTACATGTGTAAATGTGATATACTAAATTGCCTATTGAATATTTTGGCACACAAATATTTTCTAAAACAAAATGTGCATATCTTGTCTCAAAATTCTCTCTTGGTTTAGGCCGTGATACTACTAACTAGAATCGAGGTAGACATGCATATGGTGGTGGCGTCCTAATGAGGGCGTCGCACATAAGTTCGATGACTCGCCGTCATATTCGCCTAATTTCTCGTTGTTGAAACGATGAACACCTCGTTTGAGTAGAGTATAACATGGTGGTAAATGACCCAAGAAGTCACAGTTTAAATTTTGAGATCATCTCGATGCTCCATCACCAACCAAATAGGGTTCATTTTAGGTGATCCATGGTGATACTATGAGCACTTTTAAATAATTATTTGGGTCAAACAATTTTGAGTGGTTAGGTTTGCATGTACTTTCACTCTAGGGGAAGGGTCATCTTGGCCCTTATGGGTAGAATTTCTTGAGGTAAAGGTCGTTGACAAGGTTATTGACCCTTGTTAGAGGCAATGTTTAAGTATGTAGGGTCCTTTCCACAAGGTTTAAAAATTTACTCGCCCTAAGGCCTCTTTTGCAACATCATAGAGGAGGACTGATTCTCCCTGGGTTAATGAGCGAGGGGTGATGTGGCGGTCGAATGATGCTTTTACCCTTTTCTTGTGGGCCTTGTTGTGTTGCAGTGACTTACGTAGATTTTCATCGACAAGCTCTGGTTGTACTAGGCACTGCTCTAGAGGTTGGTTTTCATTGAGGAGTTCGATGGCGGCATGCAAATTTGGGATCTTGCGTTATATGGGAATTATGGCTTTGACCCCATATACTAAGTGGAAGGGAGTGAAACCAGTGGATGTCTTTACCATCCTGCGGTATGCCCACAGGGAAGAGAAGAGCATATGGTGCCAGTTGGTTTTATGGTTATTCACCATGCGTTGTAACATAGTTTTGAGTACTTTGTTAATAGCTTCTACCTATCCACTGGATTGGGGGTAGTATGGTGAAGAAAATTTATGGGTTAATCCAAGGTGGTGAGATAGCTCCTCGAAAAATTCATTCTCAAAGTGTTTCCCATGGTCAGATACTAACTCTTTAGGTACGCTGAACTGGGAAATTACATGGTTAAATAGAAATTGGGTGGCAGTTTCTGTTGTGTTGTCGTATGTGGGCATGGCCTCAGCCCACTTGGTGAAATATCGACTGCCACAATGATGTATTTATGGTTTCCTGATGAGGCAGGGTTTCAAGTCATGAAGTCAATCCTCCATTTACAAAAGGGGTAAGCTACTATGATAGGGTGCAGAGGAGTGGGCGGTGCTCTTGCCTTAGGAGCGAAGTGTTGGCAACGTTCACATATTTTGACTGTTGTGATGCAGTCATGAAATAGGGAGGGAAAAAAATGTCCTGCCCATAGGAATTTTTGGGTGGTAGCCATTCCTGATAGATGGTTGTCGCAAGCCCCTCCGTGGCAGTCATTAAGGGCTTGTTCCACTTGGTCGTGAGTAAGGCATCAACGTAAGATGGTGTCGATGCCTCACCAATATAATACATCTCCTAGAAGGATATATCGAGGGGCCTGCTGATGTATGCACTGACAGTCATATCATGTGAGCTGAGGTTTGAAATTTTGGGTTCGCAGGAATAGGATAATGTCTCCATACCAAGGGTCGTTGGTTGCTACAAAGAAAAGATGTTCATCTGGTAGCGAATCGTCTACTGGTGATCCCTTGGAATTTCCTAGGAGGTCCATAATGAACTCTACTAATGAAAGTGCCTTTTTTCTTTTGGGGGCAAAAAAGTAAGTCGTATTATTGGAGAATGACTATCCAGTGGGCATACTTGTGGTTCATTAGGCGGTGTGTGAAAAAGTATTTTATGGGATTAATATCTGCGATAACTGTTGTGGTTTTTAAGATGATGTAGTGGCGAAGTTTCTGGCCTGCATGGATTAATGCTAGGGCAGTCTTTTCTTCGGGTTCATATCTCAACGCTGGGCCTGACAAGGTTTTGCTGACATAATATATCACGTGCTCCTTCCCATCTGGGCCTTCCTGAATCAATACTCTGGCCAATGTGGATTCAGAAGCTGATATATATAGGATATAATCCTTGTCATAGTCTAGGTGACTAATGAGTGGTGTTGAAGATAACGTCTTCTTCAGTGCATCAAATTCTTTTTGGGTGTGGTCATCCCATCTAAAGGGAATGCCCTGGTGAAGAAGGCATAAGAACCCTTCAGCACAGGTGGCATAATCTAGGACGAAGCGTCTCATAAAATTGGCCTTCCCTTGTAGGCTTTGAAGTTGTCTGAGGGTTCGAGGTGGAGGTACCTCTTTAATGGCTTGGACCTTGAGGGGGTCCACACGAATCCCTCGTTGGGACACAATAAAACCTAAGAGCCTTCTTGTGCTGACATATAAGACACACTTTAGGGGTTCAAGCGTACGTTGTAATGAAGACATCTTTTGAATACCAATCAGAGATCCTTGAGATGGTCTGAGCGCTTCTTGGATCAGACTGTCAGGTCATCCAAGTAGGTGAGGATAAGGTGTGCCAAGTCATGAAATATATAATTCATGGCCCTTTGGAAGGTGGCTCTAGCATTTTTTAAGCCAAATGGCATTACCTTGTATGCGAATGTGCCCTAGGGGGTAGTGAATGCAGTTTGTACCAGTCTATATAGTAGATTTGGATTTGATTGTACCTAGAGAATCCATCCATAAAGGATAGAGCCTCGTGTCCTGCACAAGCATCGATGACTTGGTCGATGAATGGAGTGGGGTAATTGTCTTTAGGAAAAGCATTTTTCAAATCCCAAAAATCGGTGCAAACACGTATCGTGCCCTATTTTTTCATGACAGGAACAGGGTTGGAAACCCAAGATGTATAGGCGATGGGGTAGATAAGCCCGGCTTTGTGAAGCTTGTCAATTTCTTGCTTTATTGCTTCTGCCTTAGAGGGGTGCAGTTGACATTGTTTCTGGCGTATTGGAGGTACGTCAAGCCAAGTGTTAATATGGTGCTCTACGATACTAGGACTGAGCCCAATAATTTATGAGTAGTCCCACGCGAAGATATCTCTATACTCTTCTAACAATTTGGTGTAAGAGGCTATTTCCTTTGGAGAGAATGATGCCCCTAGTGAGATTTCTTCGACCTTTGTTGGATTTTGGGATATGTTCACCTTGATGGTAGGAAAAATGTTTGACATATTTCCTTCCTTGAATGCATCAGGTGTTGGGACAGGGTTTTTGAACCAATCAACCTTTCTTGATAGCAGGAAGTATTTTGATTCGATCGTGTAGATATCTTGATTAGTTGTCTTGTTAGGACCGAATGTGTTCTTGGGGAGAAAAAGCAAACGGTGATGCATTGCATCCCATGGATAATCTGGCTTCGTCATGGCCTCTAGGATATCCTCATCTAAATGAAACAAGGACCCCAAGGGGGATTGTTCCTCTGTAGGGTTATGTTGAATGGGGGTTATCCAGGTGGAGCTAGTTGAGAGACACGAGAAGGATTCCATCATGGATGTGGTGGAACCAGACACGGTTGACAGAGTGCAGATAGATTGGGTCTGCACTATCATAGGGACAACTACTCTTGTAGTTGTAGTTGACTTGAAACCTATGACAGATGAGCAGATAGCTCGAGTCATGGTTCTGATGCATGATGACATGAATCATATATGGTGTGTCATATCATCAAAGTTTGTTGGGAGATGAATCTATCTCATTGGTCATCTTCCAGCTCAACGCAATGGGACGGATCTATCTGTCACATCCTCTTGAGTTATTGAACTATACATGGACTCCGAGTCTGTGCCATCTTCTTGTGAGAGGCAGACTATGGTTGATCGCATACAAGCTAAAGTTGTGTAGAATAACGGTATGTAGTGACAATGGCGTACTGGGTGGTTGCCACCACATATCTGACATGAATACGAGATGTCCATTTCGGTGCTATATAATATATGGACGAGGTACCATTGTTGAAACATTTATAAATCTGGGCAGTCGATGATGAAATGATCGAGTTCATCACAAAGTACGCATCTTTCAATTGGGGGAGGGGGTCTGGATGGGATCCTTTCAGGTGATTGTCTCTCTTCCTGTAGGTATAGGATGATACGAGGTTCATCACTGACAGAATGGATGGAGGGATCCTCTTGATAGGATTTCTCGATCGCATGTAAGGCATCCCTATATCGTGGTATCTATGGATAATGGTGGGTATAGTACCCATAGTTGCTGCAGAGAGCGCATGCATAAACACTTTACCTTTACCTTTGGTGGTAGGTTCCTTTTTATGGGAACGTGGCGTCGCAATATCTGTTTCAGAGCCAAGGAGTGGTTTTAATTCATCCAGCTCTAGAAAGATGTGGGTAGGATGACCTATTACATCGCATATGGTGTAGATTGGTGATTCCCATTGAATGGCAGGGGTCACCATATTCTTTCCTCTCTTCTTGGTTTTCTTAGCTGTAATCACCAGTTTTTCAATGGGAACTTCCTTTGCAAGGGTGGTCTCAACCATTTCTTGGACGGGTGAGGGCTCCTTAGGACTAAGGGGCTTCAACTCTATGGCAGTAACATGGGTGGCTCCTGTTACGGAAGGAGGAACAAGGTACCACACTGGGAATGCCAATGATATGTTGGGTAATACCAGTGTTGCCAAAACCTGCTAGGAGACAAAGCCAACTGGGGGGTAGAGGAAAGGGGTTTAGGAGGCGGTGTAGGCTAGAGAGGCTGCCATGGCCAATGCCTCGGTGTCGTTGCTGCTTGAGTCTGTGTCCTGACTAGCCTTGGTGCTTGACGTTGACATCATGCATACCAGAGCTCCTGTGACATCGAGTGATGCCTCAGGGATAATGAGAGGATCTCCTAGGAATGACCTTAGAACATACAACAATTTGAATTGGCCAAGGCCATATTCTTGGTACCGTGAAAGACCATCTGGGATGTATCTACGTAGGGTAGAATTACATCACTGTTGGTTAGGGGTCGCTTCTTGTTGTGTATCAATTGATATATAGTAATGATGTGATCCTCATGGGGTAACATCATGATGCAGAAGACGGAGGAGGCTATGGCATACATGGCGTACATATAACTCCGTCTGAGTATATTGTAATCCAAGTGACCATCCAAGACTTCAATGTCTATGTGGACCATCTTTCTGGCTAAGAAGACAGGGACGTTTTGGTAGAGGCTGACGGGGGTCAAGGGATGACCATCATATGCTCAAAGTGTGATGACTTAGGGTTTTAGTTTGGGAGAACTTAACTTCTGCCAAACATTTTTGGACATGATGCATGTGGATGCACCCTCGTTTATGACACATCAGTGGATAGTGATATTCTGCACCGACACTGGTATCTGGAAGGCGACCATGGAAGCAAGACATGGGGTGGCTTTGTCTAAGTCAAAAGCCATCAGGCGCATATCGGCAAGGTCAATAGTGCCTAATGTAGAAAGTAGGGCTTTTCGTTGTTTTGGGATGACTGCAAAACTTCCAAAGCTAACATGGCAGCGGGAGATTATGCTAAATCGTCCACAATGCTATAATTATGGGCCGCTTTGGAGTATTTTCCTGCTCGCCTATTAGGTCCCTTTTCCATCTTGGGAAATGGTTCTATAGGCAGCTTTGAAATGGTCAAAGGTGTAGTCGGTGCACTGGTACTTTCCCTTGATGTATTGGTGTCTGGTGGGGTGTCTTAGTTGCGATTCTGTGTTTGGAAAAACATATCTTCTCCAGTCGTGTAGATTTCATGGTTGATTTTTCTGGAATCGTCTGTATTTTTCTAGTGAGTACTTACCGTACCTTGCTTGGGTAAAGGTTCTTGCATCACGGCTGGTTGCTGGGAAGATCCTCCTTGTCCTCGGTTACTCTGTAGCTTCTTTAGCTCAGGGAGATCAGGACAGTGGTGAGTATAGTGCCCGTACTCACCACATATCGAACATGAATGGTTTGTTCAAAGAGGTGGCCTCTTGCTCTGCCGTTGGGAATTTCTTGGCACTTGGTTCTAATTCTAGTTGGAGTTACCTCCAGTCTGGGATCATGGTGGGCACTGCTGGTTGCTACCCCCTGTCCATGGTTCCCTTTTGGCTTGTTTTTGGATTTTTTCTTTACCACATTAGGAGGGTAGTTCTCCTGGTTATATTAGTGTGATTGGTTTTGGGACGGCTGCACAAAGTTCACCTGTGCATTGTTTTTCATAGGTGAGTTGTGTACTGGGGACTGAGCGTAATGCAGTCCCAGGTTTGCACCTGACCATTAGAGCGGGGGGTTCTTCCTTCAGTTTTTATTTTTGCATATTGAATCCCCTGAGCCGGAGGATAAGGTCCTCCTTGGTGATACGATTGCGCCCTATTAGACAAATTTTGCCGAGGCATATGATGACTTTGAAAATCGGGTTGAGGCATGTTCTGGGTAGAACTATATGTGTAACCGGGGTTTTGACTGCTGCTGCCTAGGTAACCCTAGGTCATTGACCCAATTAGCTCGTTTGCAGAGTTCGATGTGCCTGGAAATTCTTGATAAATTTGCAGGTGCAGGGCGTTAAGAAGGATGTTATAAATGTATCCTGACTGCGTATAAATCAGCTCAAGCTTCTAGGCTTTCCTGATTGCATCCTCTTCGCATGTGGGGTTCTGCTACGCCACATCCTTTGAAATCTCTTCCATCATAGTTTTCAAGAGCAAATATAAGAGAACCCGGTCATCGAGTTTGGCTTTACATATAATATGACGCTGCCTCCATTCATGGAGATGGTCCAAGATGTGGACGGTAGGGTTTTGTCTAAAATGACTCAGTAATTCCATTCCAGAATCATGGTGAATGGGTAACTGAAAATATGTTAGGAATGCGGTAGCGAGGGCACTAAAGGTTCCATGTGAAGTTGAGGGTTTCTCCATGTACCATTTCACGGTTACTCCTATGAGAGTGCATTGAAATAACCTCAATCGAATAGTGTTGTAAATGATATTGTTCGATGAGCACCAAAGGTGAAAGGTCATGACATGATTACCTGGGTCTTCCGCTTGCTTGCCTTCGAATTTGGGTATATATGAAGGGAGCCTTCTGGGAATTAGAGGCCATGTAGGATCGTGCGTGATGGGGTCATTTGTTATCTTGGTTAAATCGGGTAGATTCAACGAAGCTAAGAAAGGTGACTGAGAGGTTGACACCATTGCAATGTGTGAAGACACAATGTTCTGGTTTGAACGAGGGTTAGTCTGCGACGTACCCTGTTTTGTATTAAGTTGGCTTCCTGTGTGGGATGCACTCCTTTTCCCCCTGGGGGTTCTAGGAGTAGTGGTATGTGGTGTGGTGTTGGGAGACCAACTAGGGTTCCCAACTACAGCTTCCCCAATAAAGGATGAACCAATGAAGGTGGCAGTGTTCCCTCTTTGACGCCTGAATGGCAAAAGACCTGAAACCTCTCCCGGTAATGGGGGGAGGTCCAAAAGACACCTGGATCGATGAGGTTTCGTTGGGACCTGTCAGGTGTCACCCAGATTTTGGAAAAATTTGAGAGGATAGATTCTATGATCAAAGAAAACTTCTTGTCACATACATAAAACAAAGCAAAAAATAAAATAGATTTCCCTTTAAATTATTCTATGTGATCAAGCAATCAAAAAAATGGTTTTTGTTCATTTGCGTATGATACTCAAAATCCTAGAATACCTATGCGTCCTCACACATCCAAAAGTAACTGGGCCTTGAGAGTATTTCTTGTGAGTGCTGGCACAATGTCTCGTAAGATCTGGCGACGCCCCCAATCAGCCGAAGAGAATCCACCAAGGTAAGGGTAGAGGGTTTGGCGCTTGCCTGCACCGTCACCTATGGGGTAAAGGTTTCCCTAGTTTTTGGCCACTAAGAACCACCATCCCACGTGAGCATTCGAGTCTTGGGCTTCTTGGTAGTTAGCTAACAGTACCAAGTATCAGTTGGGTCAGGTAGCCCCAATTGATACTGCACGCACTGCACCTAAGTCTAACCCCCTCTGAAATGGGTCTCTGTCACGCTTGGGTTTTATTTGATGCAGACTGATAGGTGGATTTGAAGCTCCCTAAATACACAAATTCTATGTTTCAATATGAAGTATGATCAAGGCGACTTATTGGATGCCTACCTCCTTGATCCTAACTTAAGCTATAAATTCTTTTGTGGCCCTTGTGGGGAGAATTTAGTGATTTTGGTTAAGTTAGTTTTAGGTGTATTTGATTTTCTTAGTGGGTGAGTGTGTGTGAGCGTAAAGTGGACAAGCACATATTTTTAAGGTGTGGATATCGTTGATCCTTTACAAAACCCCCTATTTAAACTATGTTGTATTGTTCCTGGCTCAAATAGGAAACATGTGCAGATAATGGGCCACTTACAATTTTTCCTAGTTAATCTATGTGACTAACTATAGAGAGATGGTGAATTGTGAATATGGAGCATTAATATGCTTACCTAGGATCACTGGAGAGTGCAAAGGTAGCAAATATCACTTGCTCTTCTATACAAAATTCAATCCTAGTCCCACAATTCCTAGTGCAAAAATTGAATTAAACTAAAAATTTTTACACGAGAACAAAGAAAACTAGCTATCCATGCATGGTCTTGGGCCACTTGGACTAATTATCTAGGTGTGAGTACCAAAATTTGCAAAACATAAATTTTTTGGAATGCAAGTTAATTTTCCCCCCTGCTTAAACTATGTATAAATTTTGCAAAAATCAACTTGAAGTAAAACTGACACCAAGCCTACAGAAAGCAGCTAAAAGTGAGTTTTAACAAGTTGCGGGGTACCACAACCAATGCTGGAAGGTGTATTAGGGGCTGCCAAGCACTTTACAAGCAGGAAAAGATAGAATTTAGGGAGAAATTTCTCATTCTATAAATTGCGTGCAAAAGGCTGAGACAGGTGCGCTTTCTGCATGCGGGTCAACACTGAACGCATTCCATGCGCGTCTGTGAGGAAAAAACATGCACAAAATCTTGCAAGTAAAAAAATTAGGAGTTTCTCTTCTTTAGTCTATCACTCAGGGTGAATCTAGGGACTGTAAGAGAAATCAAAGGACATTTAGTTCCACTCCACAGCATAGACAAAGGTCTCTGGCAAAAGAAGGCACAACAACATAAACTTGGTAATAAAACGTTAGTGGAGTCACCAATTCTGTCGTGGTGTGTTCGGTGCACGTATGTACGAAATCACACTAGTTTAAGGGGTGTGGTTTACCTCTTTAAAATATTGGTATAAGGCAGAAAGAAGTGGAGTAAATGAGCATACTATATATAAAAATAAGCATGCAAATGTAATCTAAAAACTAAACTAAAACTAAACATAAATAAACAGAAGCTCTGAACGATTCAAACGATATAATAATGAAAATGGTGGCTCTAGGCCCCTCTTATTGAGCGCTGGTAGTAAGGAGAAAAATAATTTACCCTCTTGCCAAAGGGCCCTTAGACAATGGTTCTAGGTCTCGATGCAAGGATGTGATTATCCCAAGCTTGCCTCGGTGCAGTCTCCCTCTCTCTCTCTCTACTATGTGGACTGAGCTTGTTGGGTGACCAACAAGTGAGTCCCCTCTGTCTTCAGCTCTGAGTCACACACTGTTGGTATTGCTTGGGCAATTATGGCCAGCATAACAATGTGATCGCCCATTCTTCATCTCATGGTGGATTTATATAGGGGATTTCAAATCCTCCTTCCCTCCCTTGGTACATTGTGGATGGTGACCCAAGGGAGAGGTATGATTCCTTTGTGTGCTCCAAATATTCCATTGTGTGCTCACATAGTGTCTAAGGAGGTGTTGGTGGTTATCCTTAGGCAGCTTCAAGTAAGGAGTAACTTGTCCTTGATTTATGTGGTCCCAGATAGTGACATTTTTCCACTCTCAAGAATGTGTGTTTATCGAGCCAAAAGGTGCGCAGAAGGTGCTCTTCTCGAAGGATAATGAGCGCAATCAACATTTAAGACTAGTTCAAATTTGATTTTCCTTAAACCTTTGAGATTTTTAAATACTTTCTAGATCCTGTAATGTCTTCCAGCCCTGTAAATCCTTTGGCTTGAAATTAATTAATGTCATATTCTGTTGTACAATTTTCCAGTGTTAACAATGTCTACGAAAGGGATTTGGGTAGATCCCTTCAAGGTTGAGGCAATACTTCAGTTGCCTCCCCCGTCCTCAATTTGTCAACTTCAAAGTATACAAGGCATAGCCAATTTCTTACAGAGATTTATCGTGAATTATGCCGAGATTACAAAGGGATTATTTTGATCAACGTTCCATTTTTCTAGGATTACTTTGATCAACGTTTGTTTGATATTTAAAAAAAAACATTGACCTCTGCTCTACTACTGAGTCCACCTGATTATAGCAGGGATTTCCTCTTGTATCTTGTTGCAGCAGAATCTACCATAGGCATGGTTCTGGTTTAGGAAGATGATTCTCTTTGTGAGCATGTTATATACTACCTTAGTCGAGGCTTGGTGGGTCTTGAACTCTGGTATTCTCCGATTGAGAAAATAGCTTTGGAAGATGTCCATGCTGTCCAACAACAAAAACATTATATCCTCCTTTGAAAAACTTATTTTTTGGTGATAGTTAATCCATTTCAATTTGTTATCAGTAGGCGAGTGATTGGGGGAAAATATAATCGATGGATTGTTATTTTGCAAGAGTTTGATCTCGAATTCATGCCTGCCACTTCCAAGAAGTCATTGGTATTTGCGAAGTTGATTTCTAAATTTCCCTGTGGAGAAGAGACTATTTATGAAGAATAATTTCTTGATGAAAATAATTTTCTCATTTCTTCACAGGATCCTTGGTATGGATATCTAATAGTTTACCTCAAGAATGTGAATTTTCCCTTAGATTTTTCGAAAGATGAGTGTCGAAAGTTGTGTCACTTAGCTAGAAATTATTTGATTATAGGTGATACTCTATATCGTCGCGGGGTCAATTCGATCCTTAGACGCTGCTTAACTCTTTAAGAAGCCGAGGTTGTGTTGAATGATTGACACAGTGGAGCTTATGGTGGTCATTTATCTAGGCTTTCTATATCCCAAAAAATCTTGCGTGCAGGATAATTTTGGCCCTCGATTTTCAAATATTGTGTTGAGGCGGTCAAAAGCTGTCATCCATATCAAGTTTATACCCGGAATATGTGCACTCATCTAGCTTCAATATTTCCTGTCATCACTTTCGGTCCGTTCACAAAGTGGAGTATTGATTATACTACTTATAACTTGCCTTCGGCTAAGGGTCATAAGTACATTATTGTAGATGTAGACTACTTTACGAAGTGGGTTGAGGCTATGCCTTATTTTAGGAATAATGGTGAGACAACAACCTTGTTCCTATTTAACCAAGTCATTTCTCACTTTGGTATCCCCAAAGAGATTATCACTGACCATGATAGTCATTTTTAGAACAATATGATGGCTGAGTTGGTTCTCAAGTTGGGTTTTCGACAGGAGCATTAATATCTGTATTATCCTCAAGCCAATGGAAGAGTTGAAGTCGTTAAAAAATCTTTGAAGATTATTATTCAATGAAGAATTGATAAAGCCAGATCCAATTGGCACGTCATGTTGTACCCTGCACTTTGGGCATACCGGATGTATGTAAATACTGCAACCAGTTTCACTCTGTTTCAACTATTTTATGTGTTGGAATCTATATTTCCTATTGAATGTGAAATTCCTTCCCTTAAGCTAGCAGTTTAGCTTCTTCCTGACACTTCTAGTCTCGAAGAATGCCTTATCCATCTAGAACATCTCGATGAGCAGTGCCAAGATGCAGCTACAATGAATGAGGTGCATAATAAATGAGTGAAGGTTTAGTATGATAAGGTAGCCAAGCCTAGGGTTTTCTCTGAAGGTGACCTTTTCTTGGTTTATGCCCAAGAGAAGGATGCCTTGGGGGAGGGCAAGTTAAAATACATGTGGTATGGCCCCTTCATCTTCAAGAAGGTCCTGAAAAAGGGATCTTATGCCTTGGTTAATCTTGATGGGAACGAGTTGGCGGAGCCCATAAATGGGCTCTATTTGAAGAAGTGTTATGGCTAGGATTCGGCGTAGAATTTTCTTTGTTGTATATATTGTATTTTTGTATATATCTGTTTTTCAATTTTTGGTGTGACTATGATGATTTTGATCTGCTTCAACAAGTATTATTGGATGGGATGAGTCATTTTAGCTTTGCCGATGGTGCTAGTAGACATACCCAGAACTTGGCTTCCGTGACTTGGGTAATTCTCTATCCATCCAATCAGTTGTTAGTCTCAAGGGGTGTATGCATTGGTCCTACTTCAAACAATGTGGAAGAATACACTACATTGGTCAACATACTCTCGGAGGTAATATCTCTTGGTGTTGATTCGTTAGTATTTTACTTGGATTCACAATTGGTCATTTTAGAATTAAACAACACCTATCGTGTCATAGACCCATTTTTTCATCGATTATTTTTTAGGGTACATTTGTTGGAATTTTCATTTCAGTTTATTACGTTCATTCATATTCCTCTATCTGATAATTGGTTAGCAAACTCATTAGCTAATGAAGCACTTTATTAGCACATTAATCATTCAATACTTTAAAAATATCAAAAAAATCATTCATCATTATACATTTGGGGCAATCACATCATATAAAATTGTTGTGTGTGTGTGTGTGTGTGTGTGTGTGTGTGTGTGTGTGTGTGTGTGTGTGTGTGTGTGTGTGTATATATATATATATCAGAGTGTTAAAAATATACAAAATTGGACCATCATGTCCTACAAAATTAGGGCTTATGCATGATCATGTCTATCATAAAAAATAATAATGTAGTCATCCGATCAAATCTAAATCTATCCCTAAGGACCCTGCCCAACATTTTTGTTCTGATAGAACATAATAGAAGTAGCTACATGTCAGAATAACTGCACCCAGTCTTTTGGTACTCCAACCAGCCTCCTCTGGATAGCCTCAGGAAGATCCTCTATAGCTGCCATGGGTACTTGGAAAGTTAAACTCTCCAAGTTTCTCTGGATGGCATGGAGGGTCCTTCCTGGGTCTTTTGCATCATCCACCTCTCCTCTACGATGATCATGTCTTAGGTAGCCCTATGGTCTAATCGGTCCCATGTCTGCATCAGGATCATTAAATTTTGTAAGTCACATTGTCCTTTCAAGAAAAATTTTCATTTTTCATATAATTTGAAAAATAAAAAAAATCACATAATAAGAAAATCATTGTGCAATATTACCAATTTCACTCCATGTTGATATGGGTGGAAGAACCAAATCAGGATCTGCTCTAAAATCCATCCCAGCATAGGGATAGTCCTCTATTGAGATGACATGTTCTACCCACCACTATAAAAACTCATCATCCCATGTAGTTTGGGGAACTTCACTTCCCCCCAGTCTCTTCATCAAGTCTGCCCATCTGGCTATCCTCAGATCCCTTGGGCTACTGATGGAGGAGATGATCTTGGGCCAAAGCCCTAGGACTCTCTCAAAGAAGAATGTCAGCATAATAGTACCATATCCAAAGTGTTTTGTCTTTACCTGTTGGATGGAAGTCAGTTGTTTCTTCAAATTATCCAATAAGGCTATGCACCAATCATAGATGTTGGCTAAGCACTCCACTTCTAGGCTCATATGAGTGCGTGAGGCTTGGTGATGGGATGCTGACTCTGTCACTCTGCCAATAGTGAAAAGAAGGATTTTCATGCACAAGTCCCATACATCCTTGATTCAGATATGAGTCCCCACCTTCTTTGTACCATATACACAGTATACCTTGACATAGTCATCTACATTAAGCCCTCTAGTGGGCTTAACCATGTAGATCAACTAGTTCTCCCCTTCGGGAAATTCCAGTGATAAAATAGATGTCTTCCATATCAATCCTCAATGGCATCTGATCAATCATAAAACAATATTCATCTGGTTCCCAATAATTGACCAACATCTCGAGCAATCAAGTATTGGTTTTCATATTTGGAATTTTCAAAAAAAATTAACAAACCGCAGTCCCGAAGAATATCTAATGATTGCTAGTCTAGCATGACTTTATTGTCTATTGCACTATGCTTCCTTTCCCTCTAGCTGATAGTCATCCTGAACAATTTCATCCATTGACCCATTAGATATCAAATTTTGAATTAAGCTCTGTGCATACACGACTTCATTCGGACACAGTCGCGTCTATATGTGAGTTCCTCATGATGAACCCGCGTATACGAGAGGGTTTCAAGAAAAATATATTTCCTACAGTCAAAAATCCAAAAAATTTCTTGAAATAGGAATGAAATTGATAAACAAGATGAGTACGAGGCTTACCTGACTGGTTTGAGTTGATTCGATGGTTGGTTTCTTCATTTCCAAGAAGGAGGTTTTATTGCCTCAGAGCTCTTTTTCCACTTTTGCACTACACAAATGGCGAAAATGCAAGTCAAAATGCTTATTTATGCCCAAAATTTGAATTTTTTTTGTAAATTTCATTCTTGTTTATTTTTCAAATTCGATTAAGGTTGTTTAACCTTTTGGCTTGTAAGTTTTGGGAAAAGTTATTTTTAGGTACATTCTGGTGATTTTGAGGTATTTCCAATTTTTCTTCGAATCCATGACCTCTGACTTGTTATGGAAGGTATTTGATTCTAAACTGGAATATAGGTTAGGGAATTCACTTTTCGTTGCATTTATGCATACTAGCCTCCATTCTGCTCACTTGCCATATGTACGACCCCATCATGTCATGACTATTTAACCAATTTAACTCGCTAATTTTTTAAATCATGACTTGGTGGTAGAGCCATCCTTTACATGGGATTCCTAGTTAGTTCCTTGCTAGCATTTGTTGCCCATGTTGCAATCTCTGTAGTCTCAGGAGCCCTCTTTAGTCCTGCCATGACTTATGTGTTGAAGCTTCATTCTTCTTCTTCTTCGCTATCTTTATTCTAGCCATTTACCTTAGAGGCTCCCATTGTTTGTCAAGTTGTATTACTACATTGCATATTGACTACTTGTTTATCTTGGCCTTTAGCTGGCTTCATTTGGACTCATGTTTAAGCCCTCTTTGACCATGTCTTTCTATACAAGTTAACCATGCAATCACTTAGCCTTTGCAACTTGACACCTTTACCCATGGATGCAACATCCCTTTGAGTGTCACTTACCAATTTTCGCCACCTTGCATTGAGCATAGGATTGTTCCTATCCTAGTAACTGGTGCATCTAATTACGAACACTTGTTCTATCCATTGTACTATAGGCATTCTTTTATTCCTTTTCAGGATATGAAATATGAAAAAGACAACAAAAATTGAATATTTTAAAAAGAGCGGGAACGACACAATACTTCCATACTTTATGGCAACTACAGTGTCAGTTGCATCACCCTTGACCAAAGCACAAAAAAGCTAATTATTTTCTCCATTTGGTATGGTTTTAGTTTTTAATTAGGAGAAGCCATACGCTTGTTATCAAGTCAGTACTCCCTTGGTTCGTTATCTTTTCCAATCATATGGAGGGTTTGTTTTTTCCTCCTGCATGAAAAACTTATACAGAGTTATCATTTGCTGCCATAGTCAAATTGAGTCATGCTTTTGTTTAAGGGAAGTTAACCTGAGTTGGCCATTCTGCAGTGTCCCTTGACTCATTTTTTAGTCGACCATCCTAGTTTTGTCAGTATCTGGTTCTATCACATCAGCTATTTGGTCCTTTGCTCGTGCTGGTTTGAGAAGGTCTCCATTGACTTCTTTCTCATGAGTTTGTCTCTTATCAACTTCGACATATTGCTCTAAGAGTAAACCTAGAGCTGCACCTTGGCCCTATCTACATCATTGACAAGTGACTTTGTGCTCAGCATTTGATCAACATCATGGGTCTTTGAGTGAGTAGTTTCCCTTGTGTTCAACTTCAGCTTACATTATCACACCTGGGATTCGTGCAGTACCTTGATTTAAATTTGACCCTATCGGTGGATATCTTGCCTCTTTGTCATCTTTCATTATTGGTTGGTTCAGAGGGTTTTTTTCGTGCGTTAGCTACATTTTTTGCATTCCAGAAATGTACTTCGGGTTGGTTACTTCACTTTGCTTCGTCCGATTCCTTGCAAATATTGGCCTGTAGGTTACACTCGCACTGGACTGATGTGGGATGCCTTAATGCGTTCCTTCTAGCAGATATTTTCCCATTGAATCCAACTCATTGCTCTGGGAATAGGGTCTAGAGTCCTTCTGGCAGTACCTTAGGGTTTGCAGTCATCAGTGGTAGACTCCTTTGCTATCGACAGTGAGAATACATCAATGCCTCCTAATTGATATATAATCTCAAGTGTTCAACTTCAACTCATTTATTCACACTTGTTAGATTATACTAGAGCACTAATATCATCCCACTTATGTGTGAACTAAATGTATCATAGATATAACCATAGATACATAGATGCAGCGGAAATAATGCTTCATTTTATTAATAAAAGAATGACTGCAATAAGCTTACAAACATAATGGAAATAAGCTAGGGCGCTGGTAGCGTATCTCTGAGAAGAGATGTAGCATACGCAGGCCTCTAAACTATGTTACATTGAGGCTCGCAGGCCTATTACAGACATAATGGAAATAGATGAGCTAGGGTACTGGCAGCGTATCCCTGAGAAGAGATGTGGCGGCTACCAGCCCCTGAACTGTGTTACAATGTAGACATGATAGAGATGTGGCGAGCTAGGGCACTGGTCGCGCTTATCTCTGAGAAGAGATGTGTCAGCTCCCAGCCCCCTGAACTGTCTTAAAATGAGGCTCGAGGGCCTATTTATTGTTGAGAAACAATGTAGAATCCGAAACGTCCAAAACCCTAACCATAGGAGATGAAGCGCCAAAACTGTGGGCCCCGTTTGGGTAAATTGGTGGTTCAACTTCTTGGGGATGTAACTTTGGCATCCGATCTCCGTTTGACGTGCTCAATAGCTCATTAGAAATATCTATCCAAGGAGTACAAAAACGTCGTTATGGGCCTCAAAACGTCCTAAGTTTAAGACCAAAAAAAGTAAAAATAGTGCCAGCCAAACTTACAACCGAATGAATCGATGGTGGGTCTAAATGGACTCATGGGTGCCACCAATATTCACTCCTAGATTATTAATGCCCCAAAACGGGCTCCGGTGCAGGACCAAAACCTCGCTTTAAATAGTAAGTCGTGTTGGAAGCTGAAAACGGAAGAATTGGTGTCATGAATGGAATAGGAGGGAGGCCACCAATATCCCGGATCATTCCTCCTCCTTAGGAAGCAATGGTCTCCATTGCGTTAAGTTCTCCATGAGAGGAAATTTTGGCGAACTTGGTGTTGATTTTGTCCAGGATGTCGCGGATTCAAAAAAAAAAATTGTCCATCATCACGTTCCTCTGTTTCTCGAGGGCATCCTCGAGCAAGATTTTGATAGGATCTCCTGCTCCCTCGTCTTTCTTTCCTTCCGCCATGGGGGGTCGTCGGGGTTGCGAGGTTGAACTCCTTATACCCTGGCCACGTTGGGGATATGAAAAGAAAAACAGAGAAAAAGCAGACCCCCTCTGATACCACTAATCCGGATTTCATGCAAGAACGCAACAGAATATAGATATAACCATAGATACAGAGATGCAGCAGAAATAATGCTTCATTTTATTAATAAAAGAATGACTGCAATAAGCTTACAAACATAATGGAAATAAGCTAGGGCGCTGGTAGCGTATCTCTGAGAAGAGATGTAGTGTACGCAGGCCTCTAAACTGTGTTACATTGAGGCTCGCAGGCCTATTACAGACATAATAGAAATAGATGAGCTAGGGTACTGGCAGCGTATCCCTGAGAAGAGATGTGGCGGCTACCAGCCCCTGAACTGTGTTACAATGCAGACATAATGGAGATGTGGCGAGCTAGGGCACTAGTAGCGCTTATCTCTGAGAAGAGATGTATCGGCTCCCAGCCCCCTGAACTGTCTTACAATGAGGCTCGAGGGCCTATTTATTGTTGCGAAACAATGTAGAATCCGAAAGGTCCAAAACCCTAACCGTAGGAGATGAAGCGCCAAAACTGTGGGCCCCGTTTGGGTAAATTGGTGGTTCAACTTCCCGAGGACATAACTTTGGCATCCGATCTCCGTTTGACGCGCTCAATAGCTCGTTAGAAAGATCTATCCGAGGACTTCAATTTTTGAATGAGAAACATCGGTCCATGGACCCATGTTGCTCTCCGTTTTCCCAAAAAGCGTCGTTTAGGGCCTCAAAACGGCTCCAGAAGTTTAAGACCCGAAAAACTGCCAAAAATAGTAAGTTGTGCCGAAACTTACAAACTGAAATAACTGATGGTGGGGGTTCAAATGGATTCGATGGGTGGCCACCAATATCCACCTAGATTATTAATGCCCCAAAACGGCTCGGGCAAGTGTGACTCGAAACTCCGCTATAAATAGTATGTCAGGTTGAATAAAAATCAAAGAATTGATGTCATGTCCAAATGGAATAGGTGTGGAGGCCAACACAGTTCACCTGGATCGACACTCATTATCATTACCAGTGTGTTGTCTCGCGTTTGTTAACGGTATACATCAATGACCGGTAATCAAAAAATTTCTCACATGGTCGACCCCAAGTTATTTATTCCCATTGTGTAGAATTGTGCCATGGTGATTAGTGAAGACCTCGGGTTTGCATCAGCATGTTTTGGTTCACTTTGATAGCTCCTTCAGCTTTCTATCAGTGACACCATCCACCTTTATATGTTGCAGTTTCATCACAATAGCATCTTATATGTTGGCGCCCAAGTTGCATGTTGTACCATTCGTTGCACCACTTATGATTTGGTACTTGGAGAATCAGTTGTGACTTTAATGATCAGATTTCTATGTAGCATCATTGATCAGTCTTCAATATGTGATACTTGGACGTGATTGTGACTTATACTTCTGGGCAGTGATAAGATGATTCACTATGTACTTTACATTTCAGTTATACTTGGATACATATTGGATCTTCTCCATACTTGATATGCCGGCATGCTTTTATTTCACTGAGCATGGGTATGCTGGCCTTAGACATGAGCTATCTTAATGATTTCTATTTGGTGAAGTCCTCTCTAGTGCTCGCAAGGTTATTTCTATGCACATGATACATTTCGGCCATCATGTACCCCTTATGACCTCATATATTAGGGGGCGTCTATTATAGCATCATTCATCACCTCTATATACTTGATGAATTATGCATTAGCCTTGGGCAACCCTTCCATTTAGATTTGGTCACATTTCTCAAAAACAATATTTTAAAATCGATACGCAGCTCTACACATTTTTTTCCATGTGCACATGTGGGTCCATCCATAGGTGACCCGCGTATGCCATTTAAAATATTAAAAAATATTTTATTTCCCCATTATTGAGGTGGGGTTTATGGTTTTTCCTGTAACTTAACTACCCCAGTCCATGGCCTAACTATTCCCCAACTGAAAAAACTAATTTGAGGAAGTATAAATACCCCTCAAGGGAATGGCCTAAGGGAGGAGAGAGAAAATATTATTGATATTATAGCCTGTTATAGCCCCGATCAAGTCTGATATTTCCCCTGTGCCTCCTGCACTTCCCAGGTTTTAGGAAACCTTTGTTTCCTTGTGATGATCACCCTAATTCTATGTGACATCCTTTGTACACCATTTATGGAAGAAGCTTTGTGATGCTAGGGTTGGATGAATATGGAGGACGGTTTTACTCAAGGCCATGGCAGATCTTAGGTGATTTCTCCACTATTATTTTTTGTACATGTTATCAAAAAAAAAAGTACCATCCTGTTCCTAATGTTCATGTGTTATATGTCTCTTATACAAACTTAATTATCTTGAATGGTTTATTTCATGTTGTCTTTATGAGATCATGCATGTTGATTTGCTAACATCTAGGACATATATGTTGTACAACTAGGTTTTGTGCTTATTCTTGACTAATTTGCAGGTTCTGGAGCATGAGGAGTTGCGGGGGGTTTGAACCCTACTGGATATACTACAAACAAAGGATAGACAGGTAATATCTTCAATCCTCAGTTTCTAGTTTAAAGCGTAGAAGTTGGTAATTAGAGTTCTTATTTTGATGACATGCCCCTTCTCTGTTAGGTTTTTCAAGCTAGGACCTTAGTGTAACTTTGCCCTTAACAATTGTTACGCATCATGTCAAAAGTTCCAAACACATCTCATCAATCAAGCAAATCATATCAAAATTTTGTAGAATAAACTTCAAACATAATGACATATTCATATGAATCTCCCTGACACCTACAAACACAAGTTCGGTTCAAACATATGAATTTATATCTGCAACACATCTTCAGAACAAACATCTTCCAAGTGACTATTTGATTTCATGCTATATCTTTCATTTTCTGTGATCAATAATTTTTACCCAAAAAATTCAGAAATCCATTTATAGTTGCAATACGTGTTAGATATGCCTTGATTCATAGTACAAATTGTTTACATGTACAAAAATTTTATTTTGTGTTTATTAGGCATAGTCACATCTATGGGCCTTCCTTTGTACGAGTGGGTCTCAGGCCTCTATTGTAGATAAAAAATGTTAGCTACCCTAATAATGTCAGATACCCATAAATCATACTTCAATAGAACATGTAATGGTAATATGAGTTAGAATATTTTAGGAGAGATTCTCCCTTTGAAAGAGAATCCACTTCATTCATCTTCATTAATGTCATCAGCTTGTCTTTACTAAATTCATGCAACAACAAATTTCTTATATCATGAAATAAAAAATATATCCATCATGGTTAGCAAATACATCATCACATCCTGAAATAAACCTTTCATCAAGGGCTAGACTTGAAAGATCAGGGTGGCAGGAAGATACAAAAACACAATCTTATGAACACAATAACCATACATCAAGTTAGGGAACTTAAATTCAACATAGGTAGTAGGAGATCTAGAAAATCAATATCATATATATGCATCTATCATCATGGTCACCAATACCATGCTTATCATGATTAATAGGATCAATCTAGGTTATTCAATAAACCAACAGAGTGTCAATATATTTTTCCATGAGATTTCATCATGCTTATCACAAGCACTATCAATACCATATCAATGAGGTAAAATTTTATAAGAGATAAACATGTCTTATGCATATCAATATTCAAGAGTATAATTTACTAGAGTTAGAATCAAGATCTCAAAAACAATAGATGTTAGCCATTATATCCAATATCAACAATAAGTAGCCTCACAGAATAAAAAATACCATCATGATCAAATATTCAATACAAGGTGCACTATTTCATCATAGGAAACATAAATCACTTTCATATGCATGCATGAAGCATTTGCAAAGGAGACATTCTCAACATACCATAGGCCTAACCTATCCATCAATGTTACAACTGAAATACAACATATCATGCATACCTTGTGGTATTATCTGTGCACCTTCACATAGGTAGCTTGTATTGCTTTTCACCTTTTCATCAGGTGCCTATTTACCTCTTCCAGATCTAGCCATATTTCCTGCATCTCAAATGATCCTCAAGAGGGATCCACTTATCGTATCTCATCAAGAAGGTTTAGAAACATCTAGGTATTCAAAATGTACATGCAGGAGGTATAAGAAATGATCAAAACAACAATCATAATATTCAGATTCATAATTCTAAACAATAGTAAGGACATAAGTCAAGCAATTCTTATCTTTAATGATCCAGGAGGATCTAGATACTCCTCCCAAGGAGCACCAAGGTGAATACCCCTCATTGAAGCCTAGGGTTTTTGTTAGAGTTGTTAATATATTTGTAAAATAGAAATTGAATATTTGAGAGGATTTTCCTAAAAATTAAAATTCTAAATTCAAATTCATGTTGAAGTTGACAGTTTAAATGGATTACTCTCAACCCTAAGGTTTTGGGGATAAGACCCTTGAAAGTAGAGATTGAGATATTTCCTCCATAGAAATATCATGAGCATATTTTAAGGGATATGAGGATTAATTTTCTCCTTGGAATAAGGGATAAGGAGTTATTCCCTCCTTATTTTTGGGCTATTAAGAGCTATGTAATTTCATTTTATGTGCTTGGTAAATGGAGAAGAAGGAGAGATTTTGAGTGCTTGAAAAAGTCATTTTCAAGTAGAGCTTGGATAGCTCCATAAGTCATTCAGAGATTTTGATGTATAGTAAACAATTCTCGGCTGGCCACCTTGATGTAAAAATCGATGTACATATATCTCCTTTCATAAATACAATAGATCGATTCATCCTATTGGATGCGAATCCGGAGAGGTAGCCCAATGGAGGGGGTGAACTCTTTTATTAATCCTGTTGTGTGCAAATTCTTATTATTTATGGTTTGATTGAGTATTTTCTTACACTCATTTTTTTAGTTTCAAATAAGAGATGAAATGAACATATATATGCATGTATCGTAACGTAATCTCTTATGCTCAAATTGAGATTAAATCAAGTTTTATATTATACATGGTTTGAGTGGCTCTCAAAGGATTACAAATCATTTTGTTATCACAGTCGTTCACTGCCTCACATAGTGGGTATACTTTTCAAATTTATTCCAAGCACGGATAAATAAATGATGTAGAAAGGTAATCTCTTAAGTTTTGAAATGTCTATTTCATCAAATGAATCTTCTTCCAATCCTTTTCTTACAACTTTTTATAAGGATTCGAAAATTCTTAAAAAATATTAACCATGAAAAAAATGGTAGAATAATTATATGTTGATAACAAAGAAACAAAAAATCTACAAAAACAATTGAAAGCACTGGAAGAGGAGAAGCAATAGCTTCAAGACATATTGCAAGAATTAGGTTACAATTACAAGCTTTTGAAGTGGCTTTAGCACAATGTCAAAGTGCTACATTCAACGCGGTAAGTATATGGAATTAAATTATCCTGAAGAAAATGTTTGTTTGGGATCATTTGAGAAACATACTCGAGGTATTGGCTCAACACTATTAAAGAAAATGGGTTATGATGGGAGAGGCCTTGGGCACAATGGTTAAGGCATCATCAATCCCACTGAAGTGATAAGAAAACCTCCACATTCAGGATTGGGTTATATATGGAAAGAGTATGGAGAATGCTCCAAAGCTTCTGAGGTAAGAAGGAAACTGAATGATGATTTTGTCTCAAAGGGAATTTTACAATTTAATATTGCAGGTGATAATAGTAAAAATTGTCCACAAGATCCTGAGCATATGCAAAATCTTTGTCAAAATCCGTGTTCAAAGGAAATGGTGCAGAAAAATACTGGAGTACATCAGACAAAAGTGGCTAAAAAACATTATAGGTATAATAGTCCTCCCAAAAAAATGACATTTTGTACATTTTTCATAAAGGAAAATCATTTTTTGGCCGAGTGTTGGAAATTTAAGGCTTATGGTAGCAAACCTGGCATGAAGAAAAGTAAAGCCAAAACAAAAAGATCCTTCACTTCAGGTGAAAAAGGCCAAAAAACAACATCAGAAAGCATGGATAAAGACATGAGACTATCCACCAAAGAAAGGAGAATATTCAAAAAACTTTTATTGGTTCCTTGAGAAAATGGACATGAAAAGCAATAAAGAGTTCATTTGATTTGCTTGATAAAAAATGGATCACATTTTTCAATTAATATTACTGAAGTTTGTTTGTTCAAACTTTTAAATTTCTTGCAATTTCCGACTTCAAATCAAGTTGAAAGTCCCTCATAGGATGATGTGGTTTTAGAAGGAAAACATGCTATGAGTTTCTACGTGGAATGAATCATTAATATGGCTTCAGTTATGTTTGAGCCTTTCAATACCCTTGCAGTTATGTATTCATAAGTTGTTCTCTCTATTGTACCACCAACCTTATACAAGCTGGTATTGTTCTTGTTGCGGTGATGGTGCCTTGACTACAGTTCTAATATATGAAATATTTAACTCCTTACGTTTCATCTTGACTAGAGCAAGCTTGCTATTTGCAATGGCATTACGTGCATTCATCTACTTTGGTTTCTATTTTCAATGGTGTTACATGATTTTATCTCCTCCGGTTTCTGAAGCCACCATGCATTAATATCTTCATATGCATGATAATAAGAGAAGGGGTAAGAGGATATCCAAAGTTGTTGTAGGATTTCAGCGTCAAGTCAACCATTTTCAACAACGGACTTGAGTGTCTCGATCCCGTGAAAGTGACGATTGAACACTTTGTGACAATTCATCCAGCATAAACATGAACATATCGGTGTATCCACGGCCGGCTTTGTTCACCGGGTAAATACCTGAGAACTTGTTGAGGCATCAACCTGCTGAGAGATATGTGGTGCCTGGAACATAGCGGGGAGGTTTGATGGGGTCACATCTCCATCGAAAGTGAAATAGCTTATGTGGGTGCAAGGTGTTGAAATATTAAAGTCACATGCCGTGCCTTTGTACATGAAGGAGAAGAAAGTACAGCAGCAGCAAAGCTTTGAGTGCACAACACTCTGTATTTAAGAAGAACGAATTAATGTTTTATGGGCCGCAACCACAGATTTCAGAGAGAAGAATTAATTTTTGATATGGGCGAAGTCATTTTAGCAGAAGAATGAAGATTTCCCGAAGATTTAAACTACGGAGGAGCAGTCTAATTAAAGACAGTCATTTCGGGCTTTAAAGCCCTCAACAACAAAAAATGAATGAAATTGATCGAACAGGCGGAAGTCTTTTATGAAAAGGCCGGACAAGTGGTCCCTACCACTTAAGCGCCAAAGCGCAAATCGCAGATCGCAGTTTTGAAGTTTGAGACTGCAGTGTCTTGTTGATGTGGATGTTTGCGATATGCGATCATCGCACCATCGCAACATCGCAATGTTGCAGAATCACCCTTCGCCCATGCCAGAGTTCCATTAAAAGTTGCGATGTGTGATCGTCGCGCCATCGCACGATCGCACAATCGCGTGTTTTATATGTGTTCAGCCACATGTGTTATCGCACCGTTGAAAATTGCGATATGCGCCATCGCACATCGCAATATCGCACTATCGCATTATCGCAATATTGATTGTTCCGCCGATCCACTTATCGCAAAATGGTCGACTGCGATGTGGTCCCACTCGTACGTCGCGCCAATGTTAAAATTTTATATTGCGCAAAGGTTTTCCTTTGTATTTGTTTTATTTCTTTTATTTTGGGTTTTGTTCCCGCCGCGCTATATAAAGTGAAAAAGCCCGTGAGGCTTATTGTATTGTAATTGTAATATGTTGTATTGTTGTAACCGCTGTGTGAGAGCTCGCAGGCAAGAAAACCACAGTAATAAGAACAAAGCACTGTTTGTGCATTCTTGAGAGACAGAGAGAAGTTTTTTGTGGAGCACTGCGTCTGTAGCAGTCCCTATTCATATTTTGTGAATCCCTCACTGTTGAGAAAGAAATTTGTAATAGTTTTCAGTTCTGTTTTAATTAAATAGAAAGAAAGCATTTTTCATGCCATCTCTGTCTCTTGTCTGAAAAGCAAATTTTTGATTTATATTCTCTGTGTTGATAAAGGAGAGGAGTTTACTCTCTGTTGTTTGGAATTCTCAATATTCCAACATGGTATCAAAGCTAGTTCAGGCTCTTTGAATGTTTCAAAGAAGCTGAAGAAGAAGAAGACTTGTTGCAGCGTTTTCTCCAGCAGTGTGAAAGCCCAACAGAGGTCAAAGTTCAAGTATTTCTCAAAGAAAACAGAGTTGTTCTTTTTTGTTTAAAAGAGTTTGTTCTTCCAGAAAAGGAAAGACAGTTTGTCTAGGTGAAGTGTTCAGTTTAAGAGCAATGGCTGGACCAAGCACAGGAATGAGCATTGGAAATGTTCAGCTTCCACAATTTAATGGAAAGAATTATGATTATTGGGCCATTACCATGAGAGCCCTGTTTGTCTCACAAGACTTATGGGAGTTTGTAGAAGATGGTTTTGTTGAACCAGCTGATGAGCAGGCTTTTAATGCCTTAACTCAAGCAGAGAAGGATTTATTGAAGAATAATAGAAAGAAGGATGCTAAGGCCCTCTTCTATTTGTATCAAGCAGTAAATGAGAGTGTTTTTCCAAGGATAGCAGCAGCCTAGAGATCCAAGGAAGCATGGGAAACTCTGAAAGTAGCCTATCAAGGCATGGAGAAAGTTAAGACAGCAAAACTTTAGTTGCTGAGAAGAGATTTTGAAACTCTTTGCATGAAAGAATCAAATAATGTAGATACATTTTTTACACACGTGATTGGGATTGTAAATCAGATAAGGTCCCATGGAGAAACTCTCGAAGAAAGAAGAATTGTGGAGAAAATTTTGAGAAGCTTACCCTCAAAGTTTGATGTTATTGTTTCCACCATAGAAAAGACCAAAGATCTCTCACAGTTCATAGTGGATGAACTACACGCCTCACTGATAACTCATGAATAGAGATTGAGCAGAGATGAACACTCATCTCTTGAGCACGCCTTCAAGACCCAGATGCCTTCAGGAAGAGAAAGAGGTCAAGGCAAAGGAAGACGAAGAGGCAGAAGCCAAAACAGAGGTGGAAGGAACAGCTCTTCACATTCACATGGAAGGAGTAATAGTCAGAGTCAGAGCCATGGCCAATGCAACAGCCAGCAAGGTGGACATCAACACCAACATGCTCATGGACAAAGGTATGACAAATCCAATGTCCAATGTCATTATTGCAAAAAATATGGGCACTATGCCAATGAATGTAGAAAGAAGCAAAATGACATGAAAAATAAGCAGAATGCTAATGTAGAAAAAGAAGAAAAGAACCCAAGTAATGTGCTATTAGCTTGTAATGTAGCACAGGATAGAAATGATGATGTTTGGTTCTTAGATTCTGGATGTAGTAATCATATGACTGGAAACAAAGCAATGTTTGCCAACCTTGATGAAGAAGTAAAATCTGAAGTGACCACAGGGACTGATACTAAGATCTCTGTCAAAGGAAAAGGCAGAGTAAGTATTCGAGCAAGAAATGGGGAGCAGAAATTTGTTCCTGATGTGTATTATGTTCCAGGTTTGAAGTGTAATCTTTTGAGCATTGGGCAACTCATAAATAAAGGTTACAATGTAATATTCAAAGATGATGTGTGCACAATAAAATATATACCTCCAAGTAAGAAAATTATTGCTGAAATTCAAATGACCAGCAATAGGATGTTTCCTCTCAAGCTCAACATTGACTTGAAGGGAAAAGGGAAAAGCATAGCAGCTGTAACACAAGAAGCCTTTCAGAAGGAAGCAAAGGATGAAAATTGGTTATGGCACTTGAGATTTGGACATCTCAATTTTGGAGGATTAAATTTGCTGCACAGAAAAGGAATGGTAAGAGGTTTACCATTGATTGAAAAGCCTGACAGCCTATGTGAAGGCTGCATCTTGGGAAAGCAACACAGAGAAAATTTTCCTTTAGGGAAAAGCATAAGGGCGAAAGCACCTTTGGAAATAATCCACTCAGATTTATGTGGGCCGATGCAAACAGCATCTGTTTCGGGCAGCAATTACATGCTGACTTTCATTGATGATTTCACACGAAAAGTGTGGGTTTATTTTCTGAAATATAAAAGTGAAGTCTTTCAGAAATTTTGCCACTTTAAAGCTCTAGTAGAGAAACAAAGTGGGTTGTACATTAAAGTCCTCAGAACTGACAGAGGAGGAGAATACATATCAAAGGAATTTCTGCGTTTTTGCAGAGAGAACGGCATACACAAGCAGTTTACCACAAGGTACACACCGCAACAGAATGGAATTGCTGAAAGAAAGAATCGAACCATAATGGAAATGGTGAGAAGTATGCTGAAGGCAAAGCATTTGCCGAATGAGTATTGGGCAGAAGCAGCAAACTGTGCTGTGTATATTTTGAATAGATGCCCTACAAAAGCAGTGATGAACAAAGTTCCAGAAGAAGCGTGGAGTGGCAGAAAACAGGGAGTCACCCACATGAGAGTTTTTGGATGTGTGGCATATGTACACATTCTAGACAAGTTGAGAAAGAAGTTGGATAGTAAAGGGGAGAAGTGCATTTTCCTTGGATATTGTGAGGATTCCAAAGGATACAGATTGTATAACCCATCCACAAAGAATTTTGTGATAAGCAGAGATGTGCAATTCATTGAAGAGGAAGCATGGGATGGAAGCATTGAGAAAACAATCAATGTTAAAAGTTGTTTGTCTCATGATGAAGATGAGGAAGATGTAGTTGAAATTAACAACACATCTGCAGCACAACCTCCACCACCACAAGGACAGCAAGGGACACCTCAAGCAGCAGCGAGAACACCCTTGAGAAGAAGCGGGAGTGCATCTCCAAGCACACCACATGGAGCAGAAATGAGTGCTTCATCAAGCACGTCTACACCAAGTGAACGAGGAACAAGGTTCAGAAGCCTTAGAGAAATTTATGAGCAAGGAGAAGCAAATGAAGGTATGAATTCCCTATTTGCTTTGTATTGTCAAGTTGATGATCCTATTCATTTTGAAGATGCTATTAAAGACAGAAAATGGATAGAAGCTATGGATGATGAAATAAATGCCATAGAGAAGAACAAAACATGGGAGTTGGTTGATCTCCCAGAAGGTAAAGTGTTGGTGTAAAATAGGTATAAGGCCAAAAGCAATGCGAAGAGAAGAATAGAGAGACCTGAGGCCGGACTTGTTGTCCAAGGGATATAAGCAAAAGTAAGGAATTGATTGCTGAAGAAACTTTGCACCGGTTGCTAAGAATGGAGACGATAAAACTTGATGTTGTCCATAGTCACACAAAACAAATGGAAAATATATCGGATGGAATGTAAAATACGCATTTTTAAAATGGAGTTTTAATGGAAGAAGGTATATAATGGAGACAATGATGGGAAAAATGCTGAGAGGGGGGGTGAATCAGTATTTACTGCATATTCAAAAACTTTTACTTTTTCATGCTCTAAAACTCATACGCTACTTTGCTAAAGACAAATAGCGTATACACGCGGATATCCTTTATAAAACTCGCGTATACACAGAGATCTAATTATGCCATTAGTTCTTCACTTATATCATTCCATCATTCATTCATTAGATGTTCTGTAAACAGTAAACATGTGCAGTAAGAACAGAATAAACCATCACACATAAGCATCACACATGAACACCGGGATTTTAGGTGGAAACCCAAGTCGGGAGAAAACCACCGCTGCAGTTGCTCAGCCTTCAATATTTTATTATAGAGAAAACATCTTACAACATATGTGCTGGTGCAGACTCTACCGGCACGCAGGCACCCACCTGCGCTCGTTTACCAGCCTCTCCTGGAAGGGAGCTCCAACCCCCTGACTCGTTTACCAGCCTCTCCTGGAAGGGAGCTACGACCCCCTGATCTCGTTTACCAGCCTCACCTGGAAGGGAGCTACGACCCACTGACCCAGCTACCTTCCTGAGCTTGCCTCTATGGACCCGTTTCATCAATTTGCACCTTTGGATCCAAAGCTTCTTTTAGAACACAACTTGCATGCCTCGTTTCATCATATTTTCAAACTAGACCCACTCCACACATTTAAGCTCAATCATACAACCAAACTGATACAGAAAAATCAGAACTGTAAAATACAGATAACAGTAACTCAGCAAAACAGATCAGACATTTCATACCCCATGCTTCAGCAAACCCTAGTTTTCATACGCTCTTTTCTTTCACTGATCTCGCGTATATACGCGCTTCCAATCAAAATGATCACATATTTTCGTATACATTAGCACATTACGAGCTTGTTCCTTTAGCATCCCGCTTTCTTCAGCGAAGCCGCGTACATACGCGCTTCCTCTGCAGCGAAGTAGCGTATGGATCTTCAATCATTAAAGAGCTGCATACTTCTTCAGATCATACATTCAGTTCAGATTCAACCCTTTACTTCAGATAGATGTTCGCCTCATCACAGATCTAATCACTCCATAAACAGATCTAGCAAGTACAAGTACATTTCAGATCTAGAAATCCCGCTTCATCATTTCTTCATAGGTGCATCATAGATTCAGATCTATCATCAAACCTTTACCCTTTCCATGCAGATATACTTCACAGAGAAGTATTCATTCAAGCTCAGACATCTTTCTCCCACACTCATGATTTGCACAATGAATTTCTTCTCTTTATATAGGTTTACCCTTTTTCAATACCATGAGCCCCTTTTTCAATACCATGAGCCAAAACAATACCATGAGCCCAAAACTACATTACTTCCGATGGTATTTCTGGACGGGGTCATTTAGACGAATCATTACCCAATACAATGGGTCAATACCATGGTGGTTACCCCTGGTTTTGCACTTTATGAGCGCTTTTGCCCATACGCGACTTGGCACGTACTTTACCGTGTGCATACGTGACTTCTCCTAGGAAAATCCGTGTATTCCTTGAAACATACTCTTTTCATCATAGATCTAGCACATACTGAATTTCTTTCTTCATTACCTTCTGTACTCACTGAAGATACATCAGATTTACATCATTTAACAGGTTCATCAAGACATATTCTATCTAGCACAACTTCATCAAGTAGGCTGCCATCATCTTCATCAAGTGGGTTTCCATTCAAGGACAACACTCTATCAAGTGGGTTGTCATCAAGGACAACACTCAGCATCATATTGCCAACAAACATCATATCACATCAGATTTACATCATTTACCAAGTCCATCAAGTCAAGAATAACTTCATCGGGTGGATTGCCATCAAGGACAACACATGTCAACAATCTTATGTCTTCATCTTCATTCAGTGGGTTGCCATCAAGGACAACACTCTGCATCATATTGCCAACAACAACCTCTCGGATATGAGAAGAAAGGCCAAGAGCATAAGGTCTGCAAATTGAAGAAAGCTCTTTATGGGCTGAAGCAAGCTCCAAGAGCATGGTACAGTAGGATAGACTCCTATCTACTAGAAAATTGATTTGAGAAGTGTGAGGGAGAACCCACCCTCTACATCAAAGAAAAGGATTGTAAGATGTTGATTGTTGTTTTATATGTTGATGATTTAATTTTTATAGGTAATGATGATTACCTTGTTGAAGATTTTAAAACAGTCATGAAAGATGAGTTTGAAATGACTGACATGGGTTTGTTGAGATACTTCTTGGTAATAGAAGTAGAGCAAAGTGAGAAAGGGATTTTTATATCCCAAGAAAATTATGTGAATTAGGTTTTAGAAAGATTTAATATGCAGGAGTGCAAAGCTGCAATTACTCCCACAGTAATGGGATTGAAGTTGAGAAAAGATGACAACAGCAAGGATGTTGATCCAAGTTTGTATAAAAGCATAGTTGGCAGCCTCATGTATTTGACTGCAACTAGGCCGGATATTATGCATGCTGTTAGTTTAATTTCCAGATTTATGGAGAAGCCAAAAGAAGCACATTGGCAAGCAACAAAGAGAATTCTGAGGTATGTGAAAGGAACAAAAGGATTTGGTATTTTATATACTACTTCAGAAAATTCAGAATTAGTTGGATACACTGACAGTGATTGGGATGGAAGTGTAGATGATCGGAAGAGCACTTCCGGTTATGTTTTTCATATGGGTTTAGGAGCCATTTCATGGGCTTCTAAGAAACAACCGATTGTAGCATTATCTACAGCAGAGGCAGAATATGTGGCAGCTATAGCAGCAGCGTGTCAAGCAATTTGGATGAGAAGAATGTGGAGAAGTTTGTGCCAATAACAGGTAAAGGGCACTGTGATTTATTGTGACAATAGCTCAACTATTCCATTATCAAAGAATTTTGTATTTCATAAGAGAAAAAAGCACATAGACACAAAATTTCATTATATCAGAGAATTGGTGAACAATGGAGAAATTGTTTTACAACATTGTAAAACAGAGGAGCAATATGCAGATATTTTGACAAAGCCATTGGCACAGAAAACATTTGAATTTTTAAGAAAATGTTTGGGTTTGATGGATAACCCAGCAGCTGACTTTAAGGGGGAGTGTTGAAATATTAAAGTCACCTGCTGTGCCTTTGTACAGGAAGAAAGAGAGTACAGCAGCAGCAGCAAAGTTTTGAGTGCACAACACTCTGTATTTAAGAAGAATGGGAAATCCGTAAGGATGAATTAAATGTTTTATGGGCCGCAGCCACAAATTGTAGAGAGAAGAATTAATTTTTGATATGGGCGAAGTCATTTCAGCAGAAGAATGAAGATTTCCCGAAGATTTAAACTACGGAGGAGCAGTCTAATTAAAGACAGTCATTTCGGGCTTTAAAGCCCTCAACAACCAAAAATGAATGAAATTGATCGAACAGGTGGAAGTCTTTTGTGAAAAGGCCGGACAAGTGGTCCCTACCACTTAAGCGCCAAAGCACAAATCGCAAATCGCAGTTTTGAAGTTTGAGACTGCAGTGTCTTGTTGATGTGGATGTTTGCGATGTGCGATCATCGCACCATTACAACATCACAATCATCGCAAGTGCCCTCAAAAGCCTTTGAGTTAAATTGAAGAAGTTTATGATGTATGATCATTGCTATAGCATATTTATTGCTCATATATATGTTTGATGTAGATAGTTGCGATGCGATGTGGTATAATTATATGTATGTATTATCCCACTATACTTATTATATATCAATGGTTGTTTCGTAGATCGGCTCATCGCTGATGACATTCATTGCGATGTTCTCGATGATCACTCGTATGTCACGCCAATGTTAAAATTTTATGTTGCGCAAAGGTTTTCCTTTGTATTTGTTTTATTTCTTTTATTTTGGATTTTGTTCCTGCCGCACTATATAAAGTGAAAGAGCCCGTGAGGCTTATTGTATTGTAATTGAAATACGTTGTATTTCTGTAACCGCTGTGTGAGAGCCCGCAGGCAAGAAAACCACAGTAAGAAGAAAAAAGCACTGTTTGTGCGTTCTTGAGAGACAGAGAGACGTTTTTTTGTGGAGCACTGCGTCTGTAGCAGTCCCTATTCATATTTTTTGAATCCCTCACTGTTGAGGAAGAAATTTGTAATAGTTTTCAGTTTTGTTTTAATCAAATAGAAAGAAAGCATTTTTCATGCCATCTCTGTATCCTGTCTGAAAAGAAAATTTTTGATTTATATTCTGGTGACAAAAGGAGGAGTTTATAAACATTGTTTGAATTTATGTTCAACACTATTCCTGGCCAGAAACAATCTTGGGTAGCATCAATGGCAGATTTGTTGGAAGTTATTTATAAAAGTTTTGACCATGATTCCACGATTTCATCATCGAAATACATATTTGGTGGCATATTTTGATGATCCATATATTAGTGAGTATGTTAAAAAATTAAACATTTTGAATTATCCCAAACTCATATCGCCTTACAGTTGTGCATCATGGTATTCATTTATTTCTTGAGAGAAAGGCATTGAGGGGTGCAACATTTCCATTCCCACCATGGTTTGCTAAGGAGGAGCAAGATGCGACGTCATAAACAAACAAGGTTTTTGGGAAGACCAGTCCCCTTATAGGGCGTTTTCCCTTGTTTTCCCCACTAAGGAGGTAGAGCTAATGGCCGTCATCACCGAAGTTGAGAAGATGTGAAAGTTGTTTCTGTCTGCAGCTCAGTATCAATACCTCATTGTTCAATTATTTCTCAGCAGTGCTACTATTTTGGCTTGCGTTCAACGTACTTAATCAATCTCTGTGGTGAAGATTAGTTTGGTAGTTTCTCTGACTAAATCATGAAGACATTCATAGAGAAACTAGTGGCATTGGGTGTTGCTTTCTTTATCATCAAATTGCTTCCACCAGCTTGTGGAGAAGCGGAGACATTGGGGTGGAGACATGCTCATGCCACTTTCTATGGTGGATCTGATGCTTCGGTAAAACTTGGAGGAGCCTATGGATATGGAAATTTATACATCTAAGGGTATGGAACAAACATTGTTTCTCTAAATACCGTGTTTATCAATGACGGGTTGCACTGCAGAAGGGTGATACGAGATCCGATGCAGGATGAAGGCCGTTCCACACTGGTGTCTCTCAGGGATTAGTTTCATGGGGTTCAGTCTTGGCTTCGAGCTTGTCGGGAGGTCACCTCGATCGACCTTTTTCTCGACAGTTTGAGCGATATCGCGGTTATCGACCAGCTTTGTGGAAATCACCTGTGGACGAGGTTGTAGTCCATGGATCCTCTAATGCTACAGCAATTCCTGCTACTCAATTTTCGTAAGTGAAAGCACCTAAGGACAATGGGGAAAATCTTGTTGAGGAGTCTTCATATTGATCTTCATTTCCTTCCACAACAGCAGGTTTGGTTATTTCTGCATTTATGAGTGAAGTCTTCGATCTAATCAAGATTGTGGATTCTTGGGATATTATGAAATTGCATCTAAAACAACAAGAATCTAAATGATATAAAAGAATTTTGTGGGTCATTTGCAATTGAAGAAACCATGGTGAAGTATTATCCCACTACAAGCGAGGTTTCCATTGAAAAATGCAGGAGGAAACTCCGAGCTCTCATCACAATGAAGAATCGTGCACCAATCACGGCACATCGCTGGAACCTACGATGGCAAGATCATGAGCCGGAGGAATATTTATGTGGCCTTGAAGCATACCAACCATATAGGTATTTCTCCTTGCATTAGCTAATTGGAAGATATTAGCAGCTACATTTTGCAACTATAAATATCGTGGAAGTTTCAACCAAGTGTAGACACATATTGAATTCAGAAAATAAATACCCTAAAATAAGAATCAACTTCAACATTATTAGCTTTTGGTGGACCAAAAGGCCTTTTTGTGGGGAGGTTTGATCGAGGATGATCTAGATACACTTCCCAAGGAGCACCAAGGTGAATACCACTCATTGAAGCCTAGGGTTTTTGTGAGAGTTTTTAATATATTTCTGTTCATAATTTAATTTTTTATTGTAAAATAGAAATTGAATATTGGAGAGGATTTTCCTCAAAATTCAAATTCATGTTGAAGTTGACATCTTAAATGGATTAATCTCATCCCTATGGTTTTGGGGATAAGGCCCTTGAAAGCAAAGATCGATATATGTCCTCCATAGAGATGTCATGAGCATATTTTAAGGGATATGAGGAATAATTTTCTCCTTGGAATACGGGATAAGGAGATATTCCCTCCTTAGTTTTAGGCTCTTAAGAGATATATAATGCCATTTTATATAGTTGGTAAAAGGAGAAGAAGGAGAGATTTTGAGTGCTTGAAAGAGTCATTTTCAAGTAGAGCTAGAAGTCTTTCAGATATTTTGATGTATAGTTGACAGTTCTCGGCTGGCCACCTTGATGTAAAAATCGATGTACATCTATCCCCTTTCAGAAAGACAATAGATCGATTCGTCCCGTTGGACGTGAATCTAAAGAGGTAGCCCAGTGGAGGGGGTGAACTCCATTATCAAACCTATTGTGTGCACATTTTTATTCTTTATGGTTTCATGAGTATTTTCTTACAGTCATTTTTTTAGTTTCAATTAAGTGATGAAATGAACATATATATGCATGTATCGTAACATAATCTCTTAAGCTCAAATTGATATTAAAATTTTTTTTATATTATACATGGTTTGAGTGGCTCTTAAGGGATTATAAATCATTTAATGAGAGATGATCCTCTCCCTCTTGAACCAACAATGTTGCCTTTAAATTTTTTTATCAATAACCAGGTCATCTAGGACTTCATCAAATCAATCCCAAGTGCTTGAGCATCTATATCATGATAGGGTTGGATACATCAAATCTTAAGTCTTTACCATGGACTAGGGTTTATCTCAAACCTTCACTACAAATCCCTATCCACCAACTACTTTGGGTTTTCTTCATACCTTAGAATTATTTTAAGTCTCTACCATCATGTTTGCTATAGGGTAAACTTCTTGGGTTGTTGGTTTTCGAATATCCCTCTCAGGGCTTTCTGGTGCCCGAGGCAGACAGTAAGATTAGCTATGCTGTTCACAAAGATGGCATGAGCATGTTCATATTAGCTTGAAATAACTTGAAGGAATACAATAGAGAATTACCTCTTTGATAGTCTTGGAGTCCCTTGGAGAGCGTTGCGCAGCGAAGCAAGAGTCCTTCTTCACCGGCTCCAAATCTGAGTCCTGCAATCAGTCAAAGCACCCGCGTAATTTCTAACATAACAAGTATCCTATCAATTAAATCAATACACAATAAACATCTAGATTATACACATCTGAGCCATTCATATCATACTATGTAAATGTTCAAACGATAATGACAATATTAAGCATTGAATGGACAAAACGAACACAGTTCTATTGATTTGGAAAGAAGGAGGATTACAACCGTCGGTTGTACCAAGCCCTCCTCAGTCTCCCAATCTCTCTTCTCTCTCAAGTGAAGAAGTCCAAGTCAACAAGATCTCTAGGAACCTCTTTGACTCTTGGCCTTCACAATGTCACACTATTCTCTATTCCACAAGTATACAAGAACCTTGAGCAATCCTTCGACCTTCAATTAAGATCCTTCAGCTCCTTCTTATAGGAGAGGGAGAAGGCCATTGTTGCCCTTCTCTTTCCACTAGTTTGGAATGGAAAAAGCTTAGATGTTTCTTTGATCTCTATGCTTTTGCCTCTTTTGGAGTTCAGTCTTCTATGGAAATGACCAATAATGAACTGGTGCTTCTGCAGTTTCCTTTGTGAACTGACTCCTTTGTGAGGGAAAGTCGGAGATTCAAATCATTCTCCGCACTCTTTTCCCAATTCAAACTTAAAACACGGGTAACGCTCCCCTCCAGTGTAAACAGAGCGTTGCCCTAGCCACTAACGTGGCCAATGTACTGATTGCCTGCGTTATAACGCTCTTGTTCTGTTCTATATAGGCGTTACCCTGGCAGAAATAGGTTTAATTTAGGTCTTTGTACTTCTTCCATATTTGTCTTCCCCTCTGAGCTGATGAGGAGGTATTTTGACCTGTAACATATGCCCCCTAAAGTGTGAGGTCAGAGACGAAGACGATGGCCGAAATACTTTATAATTTGTAGAGATAGAGAGATTGAAAGACTGAGGAAAACCTGAAACAACAACATATGTCAGAAAATATAGTATTTTCCTAGAGTCGGGCATATCCCATGCTCAATAGCTTAAAAAACATGATTTCTCTACAATAGAGATATGAAGAATCTGTCCACCAATAGGCACAATGTGGAAGTGTCTGTCATAACAGGATCAGGCTGAAGAAGCTGTCTCCATAAACAATATCGCAGCTTGGGGAAGGGAACACAACTTTAATGGTGTAGCCTTTTGCCCCAAGGTCTTGACCGCCGATTCACTTAAACTGCATATTTCTCAACATGTGAATGAGGGAGTTATCGTCGAACATGTGAGAAATCGTCTGATTACCAGTCAATAATGAAAACTGTTAACAAACGCGAAGGTGGCCACCGATAATGATGATGGTCCCTAAGATGCCCAGTACAATCTAGCGAGTGTGAATAAAAGGAGTTGAAGTCGAACACTCGTAGAATCATTCGACCAAGAGCCAATGATGAAGACCCTTGATCAAACACAAGACTACCTGTCACTGATGTCTGCAAGTATCTGGGTACTGATGTGTTTCTGGATCAACTTCCTAGATAAGGTGTTGAAGTCGATAGGAAGTGATCTGTTGAAAGGTAGGCACTGAGGCGTCCTACATCAGTCAACACGAAACGGAAACCAACTGATTTTGTTTATGATTTGAGATAAGGAAGAGTAAATGGGAACATCAGACGACAAATAATTTCTGGCATAATGAGCGGTTTGGTTGATAACAGGAGCAGTAGATAACGAGATCTGCTTGAACAATAGAAGGCACTCTAGCAGGGTACTAGGCAGCTGAAGCGTGATGAACACCAAAGAGTGTGTTAGGATTTTACCGGTGCAGGGACACTGGGAAATAAAGGCTAATACTCATAGATGGTAGGGTTCCGCTAACTGCGAAAGAGTTTTCTGGGAAGTGCCATGTTCAAGAATTTTGCTGCCAAATCGACCTTTTTGGAAATGTAACAGAGGTAGTATCCATTTTGTCCAAATTTTCCCCGTCTGATTAAGTTTAACGAGTCCAGACGAGTAAACTCGGTGAATTTTTCATGTTTAGAGAGTCTGAAAAATGTCAGGAAAGACAACTCTGTGCCCCATCTGATTAGATTTAATGAGTCCAGATGAGAAAACTCGGTGAATTTTTCATGTTTAGAGAGTCTGAAAAATGTCATAAAAGACAACTCCATGTCCTGTCTGATTAGGTTTAACGAGTCCAGACGAGTAAACTCGGTGAATTTTTCATGTTTAGAGAGTCTGAAAAATGTTGTAAAAGACGACTCCATTGGGGTACCTTTGTCATGTCTTGATAACCGGGCACGGCAAAGGGATAATAGTAAGCCCGAAACAGTTCATTTTCCGTAAGTTAGTCCATCGAATCCGGAAAAGTGAGAAATCTATGTTCAATGGACGTCTACCTCATTTTGTTATGAGTACAAGGAGACGAAGTAAACTCAATATTCTTTGTGAAATTTTAATGAGTCCAACAAAGAAAAACTCGGTACCTCCGTGAAATTTTAACGAGTCACGCGGAGAAAACTCGATTACTTTTTCTGTTTAAAGAGCTTTGAAAAAGAGGAAAAGAATGGCTCCTTATTCTCTGTCTTGATAGTTTAATGAGCCTGACAAAGGTGACTCGGGATTTTTTCGGTTTTATGAGCAAGAAAAAGATTCCTAAAAAGAATGCTCAGTACTTCTCCATAGTTTTAACGAGTCTGAAGAAGAAAACTCTAGGTTTTTCGGATTAACGAGCAAGAAAAGACCAAAAAAGAACGCTCGATGCCAACTTCGTATAAGTTTAACGAGTCCGAAGAAGAGAACTCGAGGTTTTTCGGATTAACGAGCAAGAAAAATACCGTAAAAAGAATGCTCGAAGCTTCTTCGTGTAAGTTTAACGAGCCCGAAGAAGAAGACTCGAGGTTTTTCAGATTAACGAGCAAGAAAAATACCTTAAAAAGAATGCTCGGAATTTCTTGATCTCTTTCTCGTCAATAGAAGGATCTATGTCGAGAATTTCGTCATAAGACCAAGCAAACACATCGTGGAATTCCTTGAAAAGAGATGTGAAGCACACAATTTCCTCAGGATTGCAGTCGGCTCCAATCTGAATATTTTCCACGATACCCGTTTTGACCGAGATATCAATGAGCAGTGTCTTGGAAAGATTACCCATGTTCCCTTCTGAATCGATAGTGTGGACAGTCGTATAGGAGGAGGGAACTATCTCAGGTTGGTCAAAAGACGGGATTTCAGTTTTTATCGCCTCCGAATCAATCGTCGAAGCGCGATGGTGGAACTCTCCCCAAGGTCGTTCTTCTAATGACATGATCTCTCGAATAGCTTCGTCTGTAGGCCAGAATTCATTGAGGAGATCCTTAGAGAGAACCGTGATGGGAGAGAGGGTCGTACCTGTGGTCGAAACCATATCAGTGGAGGGTTCAGATGCGACTTGGATGGCTTGGTAAGCCAACTCAACCAGCGAAAGCGGCATCTGATCTCCATAGGAATCAATATCTGAAGGTGCCGGGATGATCCATGGGTCGATAGAGCCATCCGAAAAGGTGGATATCATTGCAACCGTGTTTGGGATCTGCGGCGGCGGTAGAGGAAAACAACCCAGTAGGGAAGATGCCTTCAGAAGACCGGTACCGATACTGACGTAAGAGTCAGGGACACCTCCTATTAGGGGTACAGTGCTACTTGGTAAAGTGGCATAATCAGGGGTGCAGAAGGATAGCTGATCGACCGTGACTATTTTCCCATCCAATGGAAATAGGATGAGTCGGAAGACCGAAGACACGATGGCGGTCATAGCATAAGACCAACTGCGACCGAGCAATAGATTATAGTCGAGATGACGCTCTACGACTTCAACGTCCACGTTTACCATTTTCCCACTCAGAGTGATGGGAAAGCTAGCAAGGTATCCTTTCGGTAGGAAAGTGTGGCCATCGAAAGCTTTGAGGGAATTCAATGGCAGGGTTAGAGTAGGAGAACCTAAATTCAGCCAGCAAGCTTGTGACATAACGCAGGTCGAAGCACCTTCGTCTATGACAGTGCGATGGATGGGTCTCCCTTTCGACACAACCTGCACCTGGAATGCGAGTTGATGTGAGAGGCGAGGTTTAGCCTTTTCCATATCAAAGATTGCTAGCATGGAATCCTGGGGATCTATTCCACCAATGGCCAAAAGCAAGGCTTTCCTTTGTGCTGGACAGGTTTGTAATACTTCAAGAGCAGACATAGCTGACGGTGCCTGTGCCAAATCTTCTACAATATTGTAGTTTTGGGCTGCACGTGCAGAGGTATTATGAGTCATGCGTCGAAGTGTCCCTTTGGGGGGACGAATTACAGGTTCAACAGTAGGCCTTTCGATATGTAAATCGTTGGGCGGCAGCGGATTGGAACTAGTTCCAGGTTCCTGAGCATCTATGGTAGGATTTCCATAAAGCTTGGCGCGAGTTTGAAGGTCAACACTCTCAATGCCATAAATGGTAGATGGTCCTTCGCCGAAAGGATACGAACCACCATTGCCCCGTTGATGGGGTTGTGGCGGATTGTCAACCATGTGTTGATGTTGCTGCGGTTGATTGGGGAAAGGATTGTGAAGAACGACAGGTGTTCGCCCAGAATCCTTGTTAGCAATAAAATCGGTGCATTCCTGCAGCCGAGGACATTTGTATGTCAAGTGATCCTCCGCACAAATTTTGCAAGGAAATTTCATGGGTTTATCCTTTCCTTTGTCATTTCTAGCAGCATTTTTCTAATTAGGGTTATTCTGATTATCCGACTGCTCTTCCGAAGAAGACGTTTTCTTCTTGTTCTTCTTATTTTTCCCGCTAGGTTTTTGTGAGATTTGCACCGAATTTATCTCAGCGGGAGGAAGAGGAGTCGTTTGATGGGGGGCGGTGGCAGCCGAGGATGGCTGGGAGGTTTGCCCCCGAGACTGATTGGTGGCTACACCAGAGATCGTGCCAACGAGACCATCGGCATGAGCTCCGGTTTTCTGAGTAGCCGGAGGGTTTGGGTTACCAGGGGCATGGGGGAGCATATCGTAAAGTGTGCCAGATTGTGAATAGATTAAATCCAGGTGTTGGGCACGACGAATACATTGATCTTCTGTCACCGCACCAGAAAGGCCAATGTCTTTAGAGATGTGGGGTAAAAGAGACTTGCAAAACCAATTGGCCAAGAGATGGTCCAGTATTGGCGCTTTGACGAGCCTCCTCCTACGTCTCCATTCATGAATATGGTCGGAGATGTGGGTGGCGGTGTCTTGGCGCAGCGATGTTAACAATTCTGTTCCGGTTTCCACTCTAATTGGTAGTTGGAAGTTCTTTAAGAACTCCGTCGCTAAAGCGCCAAACGTATTGATGGCGGCGCGTGGCAATTCAATGTACCACTTGGCGGCATTGCCTGTAAGGGTGCAGGGAAACAGTCGAAGTCGGACACTATCATCTACCATGGAATTGGATATGGACCATAAATGGAAGGTAGTGATGTGTGCGGCCGGGTCGTCCCCATGTTTCCCGTCGAACTTCAGGATATCAGAAGGAATCTTATGCGGTATTGGAGGCCAAAGCGGGTTGTGGTTGATGGGGTCGTTCGTCAGCTTATGGATGTCGGGTATGTCCAAAGCTACCAAGAATGGCAATTGTGGATTTTCCCCCGAGTCTAACCAAGGCAGTATGGGCTGACTACTTAGACCATAGGGTCCCCCCATCCACGTGTTACCAGAAGGGTAAGTGGGACTTTGATAAAAACCCCCCATAGGTGGAGGAGTAGGAACATACGGTTGCTGTCCATAGGGCATAGTGTATTGCGGGGCAAACGGTTGGTTGCCCCCAGCATAAAAGTGCCCTCCCACTCCAGATGGAGGTTGGGGTTGGTTAGTCCAAATGGATGCAATAGAGTTTCCCAGAGGCATACTATTACTTGCATAATTTGGCAACGGTATAGATCCTACACCTATGTTTGAACCACTTAAGGGGATAGTATTTACAATGGGTTGTCCCATTTGTCCTAAGGATTGCATAGGAAGAGAAATATTCCCTGCTACCTGTGTACTGATAACACTGCCCCCTGGGATAGTGGCCAGGGGGTTTGAACTCAACAGAGGGTTCCAGCCAAAAGGGTTGCTAAAGGGCACCGAAGTAGTCATGCTTGCGGAAGGAGCTACCGTGGGCCCCAACGTGGTCACGGTAGGAGTAGATGCCGAAGGGTTCGGTAAACTACTGACAGTTGTGTTGACCATAGGATTGGGGGTAGGTATATGTTGACTACTGGGGTTACCTAGTAATGGCATAGAACTGACCACCGGCGGGGAGGATGGTGGCGAACCAGGAATGGTTGCCATTGGTATCGACCCTGTGGATGTTGGTGGAGAAATAGATGTTGGTTTTGCCGCAGACATATCTTGGCGTGGTGTAATTTGGATTATCATAGGCCCTAACGGATCAGTGAGCGGAGGATTGTAATTAGGTACAACGCCTTCAGTGAAAGGGTCCTCCGGGAGTTCCGGCTGATAAGGGTCTATGTGATAATCAAGATTAGTCAGAGGAGACTGCTCTTCCGTAGAAGGCCCGGGTTCACCAAGGTTCAGTTCTTCCTCAAGGTTGAGAGGAGGTAGACCTTGCTGTCGTCGAGACAGACGGCGTGGGTCAGGGGACGCCACGGTGACCGGTTTAATTTTAACAAATTTTATTAAATTGTGATCTATTATAAAGTCTCAAATGACAGTAACCACACACCTAACAAAAAGAAAAAGGACTTTCTAAAATCAATCAGCAAGCAGCCAGAATAGGGTGCCCTGTCTGAGTACTACCGTTCACTGGTGATGAAATCTAGTATCGCAATAGTATACAGAGAGGGTTGGTCGAAAGTACAGTTACGGTCACTCTAGAGCTTCGCCCGAACCTCAGACGATAGGTGTAAGCACTCTCGTGAAGACGAGTACCCTCCTAAAGACCGAAGACAGAGTGGGTCCGTCTGTTTCAGGTACCAGGACAGCCCGTCCCAATCACCTTGTGTAAGTCCCTAAAAGTATGGCCACTAAGGATACCTCAAATCACAGACATCATCAGGGGGGTCCATGGTCAAGGACAGTGTGCTATATGGGCAGAATACCTAGATCCTCGATCTAGTTTCGACATCCCCGAAGGGAACCCCAATATATAACACACCCACAGGATGCAGTCGAAGGCGGGCTACCTTCTAGTGCACCCAAGTGTTGTCTCGCGCTGAGCTCCGGTAAAGGAACGGTCCCAATAATGTGAGTGCAGCAGGATTTCACTTGTTAATGACTCTAGTTTTCAAGTTTTGAGATCTTGGGTAGTTTTCTCACTTTCCTAACGCAAGATCCTAGCCTGAACTACTGTTTGTGTGAGCTCAAAAAAGAGTAATTAGATTGATTTTAGTGTCACTTTATTTTTAGTGTACTTTTTTATTAGTCTTGCGGAGGGGGAATGGACATATGAAGTATAGTGAGACTCTGACTCAAGAAACCATGCAAAACATGCTCTAAATATTAAATTCAATGAAGAGTGTTTCTACAGGGAGAGGTTTCTTTTTCAATCATCCATGCACCAACATGTAAATAACACAGCTCAAATTTTAAAGATTCAAACTTCTATCTACCTCTTTCAACAGTCTATGAACTAAAACTTTCAGAATAAACTCAACTAGATGCAGAAAAAAAAAAAATATGTTTTTCTCTTAAGAAGTAAATGCTTTGCACACTAACTAAACAAGAGAAACAAATAACAATTCCAGCTTAGCAGACAAGCACAGGGATTCAGTCAGTGAAAGGTACTGATGGCCAAAAAACTCTACAGCTAAAACACAGTCACAGCAGTGAACAACAAGGTTTTTGGCTGAGTAACGCTCTGTCTGTGAGAAAATACAGCGTTATAACGCACTGTATTTAAGCATAGACCGCGTTATAACGCACTGGATAACCTGCAGAGGTCGCGTTAACTAGGGAAAAGCTCTTCAGTTGGCTAAACAGGAACAGGATTGAACTCTGCGAGCGTTTGGTATGTCTACTGGGCATCAAAAATGGTTGGAAGGATCTGTGAATAGAGGAGAGAAGAAAGGAAGGAAGAAATAGTTCGGAAACTATGGGGAAAATCCCCAGTGGAGTTGCCAATTCTGCTATAGGGTAAACTGCTTGGGTTGTTAGTTTTCGAATATCCCTCTCAGGGCTTTCCGGTGCCTGAGGCAGATAGTAAGATTAGCTATGCTATTCACAAAGATGGCATGAGCATGTTCATATTAACTCGAAATAACTTGAAGGAATACAATAGAGAATTACCTCTTTGACAGTCTTGGAGTCCCTTGGAGAGCGCTACGCAGCGAAGCAAGAGTCCTTCTTCACCGGCTCCAAATCTTAGTCCTGCAATCAGTCAAAGCACTCGCGTAATTTCTAACATAACATGTATCCTATCAATTAAATCAATACACAATAAACATCTAGATTATACACATCCGAGCCATTCATATCATACTATGTAAATATTCAAACAATAATGATAATATTAAGCATTGAATGGACAAAACGAACACAATTCTATTGATTTTGAAAGAAGGAGGATTACAACCATCAACTGTATCAAGCCCTCCTCAGTCTCCCAATCTCTCTTCTCTCTCTAGTGAAGAAGTCCAAGTCAACAAACTCTCTAGGAGCCTCTTTGACTCTTGGCCTTCACAATGTCACACTATTCTCTATTCCACAAGTATGCAAGAACTTTGAGCAATCCTTCGACCTTCAATTAAGAGCCTTCAGCTCCTTCTTATAGGAGAGGGAGAAGGCCATTGTTGCCCTTATCTTTCCACTAGTTTGGAATGGAAAAGGCTTAGATGTTTCCTTGATCTCCATGCTTTTTCCTCTCTTGGAGTTCAGTCTTCTATGGCAATGACCAATAATGAACTGGTGCTTCTGCAGTTTCCTTTGTGAACTGACTCCTTTGTGAGGGAAAGTCGGAGATTCAAATCATTCTCCGCGCTCTTTTCCCAATTCAAACTTAAAACATGGGTAACGCTCCCCTCCAGTGTAAACAGAGCGTTGCCCTAGCCACTAACGTGGCCAACGTACTGATTTCCTGTGTTATAACGCTCTTGTTCTGTTCTATATAGGCGTTACCCTGGCAGAAATAGGTTTAATTTAGGTCTTTGTATCCCTTCCATATTTGTCTTCCCCTCTGAGCTGATGAGGAGGTATTTTGACCTCGTAACAATGTTCTTGCTTCCATCAAAAGTGTCTCCAGGGGGTGATCTCCATGGCTTTTCTTCAACCCAACTCTAAAAAGATGTTGATTTTTCATAGGGCTACATTGATCTTTGCTTTGATAGTTGCATTACTTCATAAACACATTAAGTTCACCCCATATCATTATATAATTATTCATATTTACACTATTAACTATCAAAATATGCAACTATGTAGAAAGAACAATAACATCATCATCATCTATGCAACGGAACATAAAGGAACAAAGGAAAAAATACATGCACACTTATAGACACTCGGATTGGTTTGAGACCAGGGAAAAACCCACTATGGGGAAAACCCTTGCAAATTATTCTTCTTAGATCGTCATCAAATGATTCAACAAAGAGTATAGTGATACATTGATCCATATCTTCATAATGTAGTAAAACAACTAGCACATGCATAATATAACCATAAACATAATTATGCTAAAGGATCTTGATTATGAGAACTATAATGTGCTAACACTTCCTGTAGCATATTATTGAACACTCCTGTCACTGAGAGGAAACATCAAAGAATTGAAGATTCATATTTGAGGGCCCGATTTGCAATGGAAATATACTGAACATATCTAAATATCTACATATCTAAAACATGAATCCAATAGATGAATAAAGGCAACTGAAATCAACTGTCAAATCCTAGATATGAATCCAGGATGCTACTACAATTGAATGAGAGCATCTAGACAGAGAGGATGATGTTTAGAACCACACCGCAAGAAACCGGGGTTTATCTAGCCCAGATATACTTAGAAATCCCTTATTCGCACCCATAGTACTTTGTGCCTACGACCATGTGACCCTAGCTACTACCTTGCCATTTTGTGCTTGTGGTTAGAGCCCAATTTTGCCATTTTTATGCGTGCGGCCAGAACATAAAACCCTAATTTTTCTTTGAGCTTCGAACCTGTGATTTGAGACCTCGCGTGAAATCCTTCTGTAAAACCTGTGTGAGCTAAAAGAAAATAGATGAACCAAGACAAGGAGTTTAAATAGAAGATCACTTGAGAAAGTGTGTGAATGAGCTTGAGGTTGCTTCTATTTATAGGCTTTTATGTGGGTCCACTTGGGGTTAATCCTGACTTGACTAATTCCACATGTGCTTAGGCCGATCTGTTCCATTATCCATTAATATATAAAATAATTCATAAATTAACTTTTGCTTAACCTAATAAGGTGATATTTAGGTTGATTTTAGTCCTCTCAAAAACAGGAATATATTGAAATTATTATATTCATCGTATGAGTTGTAAAAAGTGGAATTTGACCATAGTTGCATAAATTTAACAACCTACACAATGGAATACATCTCCTTGTTATAGGTGGGATACTTTCGGACTATGTCTAGAAGTATATTCACTATGATATGCCACTAGATACCCATGTTGAGTAAGAAATGAACCAATAGCATAGTCAGAGGCATCTGTCTCAATCTCAAATGGTTATTTCTGGCTTGGTAATGTGAGTACTCATGCAGAGAAGAGGTGATGCTTCAACTCAGTAAGTGTTTTTTGTTTGGATTTAGACCAAAAGAAATTTCTTTCACTCCTCCCTTGGTGAATTAAATCAAAGGCCAAGTGATATGAGAGAACTCCAACATGAACCTACGATAGAAGTTGACAATACCCAAAAATATCCGTAGCTCCATTAGAATGGTTGGGGTTAGCCAATCCCAAATGATTGTTATCTTGGCTGGGTCCACATACACACCTTGATCATCAATGATGTACCCTAGATATTGAACCTGGGTCATACCAAAAGTGCATTTCTCCAAATTGGCACACAACTTGTGTTGCGACAGGGTTTGGAGGACTTGTCAAATATGGTGGAGGTGATCTTCCCAACTCTGGCTGAATATCAAGATGTCATCCAAATACACCACCAAAAATGAGTTGGAGAGGGGTCACAAGGTGTCTTCCACCAGACCCATGAATGCTGTAGGGGCATTCATCAACCTGAAATTCATGAACAACCATTCGAAAAATGCCCTTCTTGGATTCAAAGGCAGTCTTCCACACATTAGAGGGCTCGATTGGTACCTGGTGATAACTAGACTTCAAGTCAATCTTGCTGAAATATTTGGCCCCCTTGAGTTAGTCTGTAATATCATCAATTCATGGGATTAGATACCTATTCCAGACAATGATCTTGTTCAACGCCCGATAGTCAATACAAATACTTCAGGTCTCGTCCTTCTTTTGTACCAACATTACCAGGCTCCCACAGGGTGATGAACTTGGCTTTATCTTACCTTTATACAACAACTCCTGAATTTTCCTCTTGATTTCATCATTCTCCATAATAGAGCATCGATAGATCGGTCCATTGGGTAGTCTCAGGCCCTGGGTCAGATCAATAAGGTGCTTGAATTGACAATGTAGAGGTACCCTTGTGGGTGAGGTGAATATGTCGCTTGTTGGGCCGTGAATACGACAACTTTTTAACACTTATTTCATCCATTTTTACTCTTCTTTATCATGTCATTTATTATAATTTATCATATAAATCCATTTTATAATGATCTATGCTCTTATGGATTAATATTATTTCTTCTCCTTTATTTTTAATAAATGGATGATTATTATGCATAATTTTATCAATGATGGTTTATTAATATATTTTGTAACAACACTCACCATTTTAGTCTCCAAGATATTTGCCAGATTGCAGATTTGATCTCCAAATTATCATAAAATATTCCAACTCAGAAATTCACTAGAACAAGAAGTGACAGTTTTGTGGTTGAGATTATGGGAAAATGAAGAAGAATCTGGAAAATCAAGACCATGGGTTTTGTCCAGAACGGACCAAATTAACTTCATTAAAGAATTGTTTGCCCAAATTCAGCCTATATTGAGAGAAATGCAGGGTTCTTTGAGCATGAGTTTCTCAGATTTGCTGTTGCGGCCGTCCTCCAAATTATCTCAGCTGCAAACCCAAATTCAACTTTCTCTTGTTGAAATGTGGATGGAAATATATTTTCTTGTTGATCAATTGGTTAGGAACAATCCGATATTTTTATGAGAGATCATATTTACTACTTAATTTCTCCTCTTTGTGATTATAAAAGGAGAGCATGTATTATGTATTAAAAGGAGGATGGATGAGAGATGGAGAGATTTCCTATTGTAATTACGCAATTCCTCATCGACTCTCATTGATTAAATAGATATCGACCATTTGTAAATGCTATTATGCATGATTAATACAAGAACGTGTTGCCATTTAATCTCTTAGTTATGCAGTAGCCCAGCGGCGTTTCACTGGTGGTTGAGGGCCCGACCCTAGTGGATTGATTCGTTGTTTGTATTTCTACACTTTTAATTACCGTCGTGTGATAGTTTGTGGTTTTTATCATTAAATTTGAAATATTATTTTTTCGTTGAATTATTGATTAGTTTTGTTATGTTAATGAATCACATTGATGTTCAATACTATATGTCCTATTCCAATTGATTACTGTTCTGTTGGATTACTGTTCATTTTGATTACTATTCAACAACATTTGTTGTGGGTTTAGTGTTTAATAGAATTGCTGTTTGATTCCATTAATCTAATATTTGTTGTTCGATTCTTCTAGTTTCAGTTTGTTACTCATTTACATTGTTGTTCGATTTCATAGTGCTGATCATTTCCGATTCATTAGCTTCAGATTGCAGAAAGATTGTTTATTCACATTGTTACAGTTTGTTGTTTATGCACATAGCCATTCAATTACAGATTACTGTTCATTTCTAATTCTTTCTTTTAATAAGAGTTCTTCTTTGTTTACTTTCAACATCAGTTAGTTCAATTTCGATTTCCCTTTGATTGTCTTGTTCCAGTTTGATTTCAATTGCATCAATTTCTAGAGGAATGAGTTATTGCTACTATATCCTCGATTGATGGTTGTTAGGTAAATAGATAGATTTTAAGAGCATTTGAGTTCATGTTATTGTAATTAGATTTCTTTTTACAAGCATCCATTTACTCTTGCATTTAGAACACTGTACTACATATTGAAGAGAATTACTCTTAGATTGAATTGCTGCCTCAGACTGAGTACACTCTTAAAATAAAAATTCACTCCTGGATTGATAATTAATGTGAGATAAATAGGTGTTAAGAAGATACCTTTTATACCTCAACATTTTGGTGTAGTTGCCGAGGAGAGTGTATGCCGTTTAGAAAGAGTGATGCATATTTAATTTTTTCTGCTTAGGAAGAATTGGGTATTAAAGACGGAAGGTAAGAACCTGCGCACCGAGTAAGAAACACACTTGTTCACTGGCCCGCTTCATAACAAAATTGTGTGAAAGCTTAAGGTAGGAATGAATGCTTGCGTTTTCTCGAATTTTAGAGGTAGAATTTTTGAAAAAAATCTTGTAATTCCACTCAAGTGGTGATGTAAGCACCACCCATTTCACTAACCAATTGACAGGAAAAATGGAAGGAGAATCCTTAAAGAAACACATGAAGACCATCTTCTATTATGGTAAGAAATGGCTCACATTGCAACTTTCGAATTCCCTATCAAGGATCTAGGAGTGACACAAATGCACATAATTCCCCTATTGTCTCTACCAAATTTTCATGGTTTGACAAATGAAGATCTAGATACATTCTTATTTGAGTTTGAAATACTTTGTAGAGGATATGATTATTGTACTAATGATCAAAGGTTGAAAGTGTTTCCTCTTACTCTAAAAGGAGCAGCTCTCTGATGGTTCATGAACCTAGGTGGGAACTGCATCCAAACATGGGAGGACATGAAGAACATATTCTTGAAGAAGTACCAAGACTACTGCAAATCCAATGAAGATATTTTTGGTATGATACAAGGGGAAGATGAAAGCTTGGAGGACTATGTAGAGCGATTTCGATATAACCTTTAAAAATCAAAGCATAAACATTTGAAAAAAGAGATCTTGAAAACACTCCTTCTTAAAGGAATCAAAGATGAATTTTTAGAACTCTTAAATCTGATAAGAAAAGGTGATGTTTTTCAGTTATCATATGATGATGTTTGTGAGTTGTGCATAAGGTATTCAAGAGGAATTTCCAAGGCTGGTAAGAATTCTAGAGAATTTTCTTCTTTCTTTTCCAAATTTACTACAAGAGCAAGAGACATAAGAGCTGAAATCAATGTTTTATTTGAAAATTTTAAATATGATTTTATTAGCTCTCTAAATTCACAATTGAATGTTTTGCAGGTTCAGAAAAATCAAGAATTTGATGAAGTGTTTTGCCCTCATTACCAAAAGGAGCATCCCATAGATACTCACTCTTCCTTATCTAATTTGGAAGTAGCATATCAAAGAGATGGGGAAGCTGCAACAAGGTCAAAACCATGGAAATCATGGCCTACAGGTATGATTCAAAACACTTCCTCTCCATTCTCTTACTTGCATAATTCGTTATGGAATACTCATATGTTAGGGCAGCCATGCCAATCTCAATATAACCACTACCAATCTTGTTTACAAGTTTGGCATGGTTCATCTTATGATTGTATGACTACTCTCCCTCATCTTGTAGCACAAAAGCATCTTCCAGCTCTTCCACAACACCTTGCTTGCCTATCAAAATCATCTACTCAACACAATCAAATACATCATCAAGAGGCTCCATTCCCTACACAATTTCCTGCTCAACTCATTCCACACCCTCACCATAATAAACCAGTACAACATGCTTACAGTGTTGAACTGCAAAATTTACCGACCCTTCCCATCCATTCTATCTCACATGCACTATTGGAGAAAACTTACACTGAGACTCAAAATGTATCAAATCCAAAAATTGTAGAAGTTATGAAAGAAAATGAGGTTTCTTCTAGTTTGCACCAACAAACCATTTTAAAAGCTCAAGAACTTCATGATACGATGGCTATGGGAAATCAATAAAGTAAGAGATACATTGAAGATTGGTTTCACTCTATCATTTGTTTGCAACATCACTCTATGCTTCAACAATTTTTGGCACCATCTTTTCAAGGGAAGTTGGCTTCTCATACCCTAATTTTTATCAACATGCATTTTTCAAATTTGGGTATGTACATACTAGAGGCATTATTTCTAAAATGGTTCCACTGGAAATACTCTTATACATAAACATATTCGATTCTCAAAGAAGAGTAGGATAGTGGAGAAAATAAAATAAATAAGGAAATAAAACAAACACATTTTTTTAATTTTTGTAAAAATAGTTGTTTCTTTGTTGCAACATGCTATGGAAATCAACATTGATGATAAATATTCTAATTTATTTGTGTATATAGATGAATTATATTGAAAATAACCATTATAAAAACACTTATACTCATTTTTATCATCAATATGGAAAAATTTCTTGAATGCCATTTTTTTGGCTTGCGGGCTTGATGAAATTTCTGAAAACAAAGTTTGGACAGTCATGTTTTGAGGGACAAAAATTGAATATTTTTAAAAATTGTTTCTATCCTAATTATCCCTTGATTTATAATTTCCAACTCAATTTGAATCACTCAATTTTGATTTGAAACGAAAAAGTTAGAACCAAAACATTGATAGAGTGTCTAGTAGGCAGCTCAACAACAGAGTTGGCACAATCCGTTTTTGGAGGCCTAAATGAATATATTTTTAGAACATGTTTCTATGGTAGATTCCTTTATGAATATAGTTTACAATGCAATTTGAATCACTCAATTTTGATATCGTATGAGGAATTTATGATCAAAATACTGACTGCCTATCATAAATCAGCACTCTTGAAACTCTGTTTTTTCGGCTGTTCATTAACGTATTTGACCCATAAATTCTTCTTGTCTTAAAAAAATGTTTCTATTGGAGATAAATAAATAAATATAATTTAGTCTCCAATTTGAATCGGTTCAATCCACCATCAAACGAAAAATTTATGCTTGAAATATCAACTGTTGGTCTAAGCTGGAAAATCGAAAATGACTCTATTATGCAGGTTGTTCTAAGAAAATTTGACATATCATAGCATTGAATTTTTAAAACCTATTTCTATTGGAGATAAAACTTGAATTAGCTCTCATTTGGCTTTAGAATCACTCAAATCGGACAAAAAACAAAGAAGGTATGATTAAAACACTGCTGGTTAGTATCGTCGACCACTGCTCTCCCACAGGTAACAAATATAATTTGTTTTATTTTTCTATGGATATGTTCTACAGAGTAACTACTTGTTAGTTTTTTTCATAATTCTTGGATTAGAGGAGCCCGATCACCTCTCTTTCTCCATGATTTAATGTTTTATTGCAAGTAGACACTCGTTTTTTTGCAGGTCTCAAGAGAACAAACAAGGTCAATTTATGGACGAGCAATTCTTGAGAGAAATTTTAGTGAAACAATGGCATTTCATCCAGTTCATTACGTAACAGATTTATAACAAGAAGAAATGAAGAATTGGTTTCCATTTGAAGATTCATGTCACTGCTGCCAAAATATTTGTCAAAAAGATCATTTTTTTCCATTAACAGATTGATATTCCCTTAGGAAATAACATCATAGCTGTTGTAACTTAATAAAGTGTTGTTTCTTTTCTAATTTCTTCTATGTTTTTGTGTTTTAGGTGTTGATCCCCCCAAATTGTAGTTTCCTCTCCATTTGCAATTAAACAATAAGGACCCCACCATGCAAGTTTCAGTTACAGAAGACAACTCTTCGTTAGCACCAATTCTATAAAAATAAATAAATAAATTATTACTATTTCTTGAAACCTGTACATAAAGTTTGTTTTCTTTTACTTTGCTTGTTTTTTAGTATAGAATTTTATTTCTTGAACCACTCTTACTTTGCTTGCTGCGAATTTTTTTTGTTCCTTTCCAAAGGAACAACACTTTTGTTGTTCCTTTCTAAAGGAACAGCAGTATTGTTGTGAGTGATTTAGTTGTTCCTTTCGAAAGGAACAACAGTATTGCTGCTAGCATTTTTGTTGTTCCTTTCTAAAGGAACAACAGTTTTCATTGTTTATTTTTGTTGTTCCTTTCCAAAGGAACAACATTTCTGCTAATAATTTTTGTTGTTCCTTTCGAAAGGAACAACATTTTCGCAGATTGTTTTTGTTGTTCCTTTCCAAAGGAACAACACTTTTTGAATGCATTTTTTTTGTTTTTCAACAACATTTCTAGGACTTTTTGTGAATTTTTCATGACTCTTTGAAAGGAAAACATACACTTTATGCAAGGATACACAAATTAGAAGTTACTGGAATCAGCTAATCAAGAGAAATTGTCATTTTTAAGAAAATTTTTGTAGTGATAAGAAAAAGGAAATGACAACCATTTATATCCCTTTGTTGTCTTTATTTTCACTAAAATTAAAATGATCGATTATCTTTATCATGTTGGTTCTTCCCTAAATTCTCATAACTCTCTTTGATTTTTATTTCATTGAATAAGAATAAGGGCATATTTTCTCTATTGAGATGTTCAGACTTCTTCCACCATCCCTACTCTTAAGGAGTGTTGAGCAACCCTTTATATATAAATAGGGAAGTGTTATATGTAAAGAAAAAGAAGAAAAAAAATCCCTATATAATTACTAACAATTCTATGATATGGCAGGTGGAGGATAGGGGGTCTCATCAAGAGCCAGCCTACCATGATCATAAGAGAGCATTGAAGTGGCATTCCCATTATGGCCACCACACCAGGGATATGATCCAATGGACAACTCATTAAAATAAAAATTCCTTGGAACAGGAGGTCTCATCACGAGCCAACTTGCCCACCTTTCACTCCTTCCTGGTGAATGGCATTGTGATTCATCTGGTCCCCAAGCCAGCACAGTGGCCTCCATCATGACATCACACAACACTTCCCTAGGCATAAATAAAGGATAATGGTTCCAAGGGTGAGAAAACAACTTTGTCAAGGTTATAGACACCTGTGGGCAACAGAGCTCTGCTGATGGTATTGAAGTCATATTTTTCACAAATCAATAGTAATGATAAACCCTTTTCTTATATCTTTATCTAATATCAAATGAGAGTATGCCCCTAAACCCTTTGTTCGGAACCACTTATGCATGAAATTTATTTATAAATCGATCATAATGGTTTATGTGGATAATGACTGCATAAGTATTTTTTTCACATCAGCTGTCCTTTTCCCTTATTTTCGAATCATTACATAAACATTTCCATATCTACTCATGATTTCAAGATATGCATTGATTTCAGTAATGCGATAATTTGTTGATCATATCATTAGTATGTATGCCTTTCCATGCTATAAAATTGCTGTGTAGTACGCTGCTCTTCTATTTTGCTGATTTGCCATAGTATTAATACTACATTTCTATAGAATTTTTGCTGATTGAACTTTTGGCATACATATTATCTGTTGCTTTTCAAAATTAACACTGTGGATTCAAGAAAATTGCATACCGAATCATGATTTGTTTACAGGAGAAAAAAAATATGGAGGAAAATTCTATCCCCAGCACGACCACACTATTGAAACTAACAGCAAAGGCTCGCGAACGTGCACAATTCTTCATACATGATGTGCTTACATGGCTTCCACCTTTTGCATCACTGTGAGTATCCGCTCAGCCTACATCAGCTTCAACAAAGGCCAGTTTGTACATGTCATTCCACATTTTTCGGAGGTAACACTTGAGGTAAAATAGCGTAATTTTCTGATTTATTATGAATTTAGGAGAATTTCATGAAAATCCATTGAGAATTATTTATCGTCATTCATTCCACATCTTTACCACTTCTCATTTTTTTTAGACACGTCTCATCTTTCAGGTTGGGGGAGTGTATTTCCTTCATTTCTTTCTTATGACCATGTCAGTAATATTCTTTATCATCCATTGATATTCTTATTCATTCTCAACACCTCCCTTATTCCATGTTGTTTTATACCAAGCATCGATTTCAACAGATTGTAGCAACCACCTCTCTTTGTTTTCTAGCATCGCATGAGGACATGCTAATTCTTCAATTTGGGGGGGAATTGCGACACATCATGGATGTTTTCTACTCTCTTTCTCGTTTAAGGCATACAATTTCATTTTTATACAGTGCAGAAATTGATTCGCATATATCTTTAAAACTATGAACTAAATTCTTGTGATTTCTGGATAACAAGGAGGTATCATTAAAATACACAAACCCAGATAATTTCACGCTAAATTGGTTCATAAAATTTCGAAAATAATGCACTATCACCTACAAGCATTTTGTTTATATCTCATGATCCGTGCATCAAAACGCTCTGATTTTTGAGAAAATGGTTAATGAAGTTTGTTGTTACTTATGTCACATTTTTCTGCAACTTTATATACATATAGTTGAACGTCAACTGTAAAAATTGTTATGTCTTTATCAAGATTTCTAAAATTAAATATTCATTATTTGAGGAAAAATTCATTTGTTCCATCCATTTCTATGAGTTGGGATGAACACATTTTCTTTGCTTGGTTAACACATGGGTTTTGTCTTTGGGTTGCATGAGGACATGCAATATATTCAGTTTGGGGGTGTGTTGGGCCGTGAATACGACCACGTTTTAACACTTATTTCATCCATTTTTACTCTTATTTATCATGTCATTTATTATAATTTATCATATAAATCCATTTTATAATGATTTATGCTCTTATGGATGAATATTATTTCTTCTCCTTTATTTTTAATAAATTGATGATTATTATGCATAATTTTATCAATGATGGTTTATTAATATATTTTGTAACAACACTCACCATTTTAGCCTCCAAGATATTTTCTAGATTGCAGATTTGATCTCCAAATCATCATCAAATATTCCAACTCAGAAATTCGCTGGAATAAGAAGTGACAGTTTTGCGGTTGAGATTCTGGGCAAATGAAGAAGAATCTGGAAAATCCGGAACATGGGTTTTGTCCAGAATAGACCAAATTAACTTATTCAAGGAATTTTTTTCACAAATTCAGCTTGTATTGAGAGACACACAAGATTCTTTGAGCACAAAATTCTCAGATTTTTTGTGGCGACCGTCCTCCAAATTATCTCAGCTGCGAACCCAAATTCGACTTGATCTTGTTGAAATATGGATGGAAATATATTTTCTTGTTGTTCAATTGGTTATGAACAATCCAATATTGTTAGGAGAGATCATATTTACTGTTTAATTTCTCCTCTTTGTGATTATAAAAGGAGAGCATGTATTATGTATTAAAAGGAGGATGAATGAGAGATGGAGAGATTTCTTGTTGTAATTACACAATTCCTCATCAACTCTCATTAATTAAACAAATATAGACCTTTTGTAAACGCTGTTATGCATGATTAATACAAGAACATGTTTCCGTTTAATCTCTTAGTTCTGCAGTAGCCCAGCGGCATTTCACCGGTGGTTGAGGGCCCAGCCCTGGTGGATTGATCTGTTATTTGTATTTCTACTCTTTTAATTACCATCGTGTGATATTTTGTGTTTGTTCTCATTACATTTGCAAGATTATTTTTCCGTTGAATTATTGATTATTTTTGTTATGTTAATGAATCGCATTACTGTTCAGTATTATATGTCCTATTCCAATTGATTACTGTTATGTTGGATTACTGTTCATTTCCATTACTATTCAACAATGTTTGCTGTGGGTTTAGTGTTTAATAGAATTGTTGTTTGATTCCATTAAGTTAATATTTGTTGTTCGATTCTTCTAGTTTTCGTTTGTTACTCATTTACATTGTTGTTCGATTTCAGAGTGCTGATCATTTCTGATTCATTAGCTTCATATTGCAGAAATATTGTTTATTCACATTGTTACAGTTTGTTGTTTATGCACATAGCCATTCAATTACAGATTGTTGTTCATTTCTAATTCTTTCTTTTAATAAAAGTTCTTTGTTTACTTTCAACAACAGTTAGTTCAATTTCGATTTCCCTTTGATCGTCTTGTTCCAGTTTGATTTTAATTGCATCAATTTCTAGAGGAATGAGTTATTGCTACTATATCCTCGATTGATGGTTTTTGGGTGAATAGATATATTTTAAGAGTAATGAGTTGCAAAGTATTGTAATTAGATTCATTTTTCCAAGCACATGCATCCATTTACTTCCTTTGCATTTAGAACAAATAATTATATATTACAGAGAATTACTTAGATGAATTGCTACTAAGATCAGGTATAATACTTAAATAAAAATTCACTGGATTGAAAATTGGTACGTGAGATAAATAGGTATTAAAAAGACACCTTTTATATCTCAACATTTTGGCGTCATTGCCGGGGAGAGTATGTCATTTAGAAAGAGTGATGCATATTTAATTTTTTTTGCTTGGGAAGAATTGGGTATTAAAGACAGAAGGTAAGAACCTGCGCACCGATTAAGATACAAACTTGTTCACTGGCCCCCTTCACAGCAGAATTGAGTGAAAGCTTAAGGTATAAATGAATGCTTGCGTTTTTTTGAATTTTAAGGGTAGAAATTTTGAAAAAATCTTATAATTCCACTTAAGTGGTGATGTAAGCACCACCCATTTCACTAACCAATTGACATGAACATTTGAAGGAGGATCCTCAAAGAAACACATGAAGAAAATCTTCTATTATGGTAAGAAATGGCTCACATTGCAATCTTCTAATTCTATCAAGGATCTAGGAGTGACACAAATGCACATAATTTATTGTTTCTACTCAAATTTTCATGGTCTGGCTAAATGAAGATCCAGATACATTCTTATTTGAGTTTGAAATACTGTAGAGGATATGATTATTGTACTAATGATCAAAGGTTGAAAGTGTTTCCTCTTACTCTAAAAGGAGCAGCTCTCTGATGGTTCATGAACCTAGGTGGGAACTGCATCCAAACATGGGAGGACATGAAGAACTTATTCTTGAAGAAGTACCAAGACTACTGCAAATCCAATGGAGATATTTTTGGTATGATACAAGGGGAAGATGAAAGCTTGGAGGACTATGTATAGCGATTTCGATATAACCTTTAAAAATCAAAGCATAAACATTTGAAAAAAGAGATCTTGAAAACACTCCTTCTTAAAGGAATCAAAGATGAATTTTTAGAACTCTTAAATTTGATAAGAAAAGGTGATGTTTTTCAGTTATCATATGATGATGTTTGTGAGTTGTGCGTAAGGTATTCAAGAGGAATTTCCAAGGCTGGTAATAATTCTAGAGAATTTTCTTATTTATTTTCCAAATTTACTACAAGAGCAAGAGACATAAGAGCTGAAATCAATGTTTTATTTGAAAATTTTAAATATGACTTTATTAGCTCTCTAAATTCATAATTGAATGTTTTGCAGGTTCAGAAAATCAAAAAATTGATGAAGTGTTTTTCCCTTATAACCAAAAAGAGCATCCTATAGATACTCACTCTTCCTTATCTAATTTGGAAGTAGCATATCAAAGAGATGCGGAAGTTGCAACAAGGTCAAAAACATGGAAATCATGGCCTACATGTATGGTTCAAAACACTTCCTCTCCATTCTCTTACTTGCATAATCCATTATGGAATACTCACATGTTAGGGAAACCATGCCAAACGCAATATAACCACCACCAATCTTGTCTACAAGTTTGGCATGGTTCATCTTATGATTTTATGACTAATCTCCCTCATATTGTAGCACAAACACATCTTTCAGATCTTCCACAACACCTTGCTTACCTATCAAAATCATCCACTCAACACAATCAACTACATCATCAAGAGGCTCCATTCCCTACACAATTTCCTGCTCAACTCATTCCACACCCTCACCATAATAAACCAGTACAACATGCTTACAATGTTGAGCTGCAAAATTTAGCCACCCTTCCCACCCATTCTATCTCACATGCACTATTGGATAAAACTTACACTGAGACTCAGAATTTATCAAATCCAAAAATTGTAGAAGTTATGAAAGAAAATGAGGTTTCTTCTAGTTTGCACCAACAAATCATTTTAAAATCTCAAGAAATTCATGATACGATGGCTATGGGAAATCAAGAAAGTAAGGGATACATTGAATATTGGTTTCACTCCATCATTTGTTTGCAACATCACTCTATGCTTCAACAATTTTTGGCACCATCTTTTCAAGGGGAGTTGGTTTCTCATACCCTAATTTTTATCAACCTGCATTTTTCAAATTTGGGTATGTACATACGAGAGGCCTTATTTCTAGAATGGTTCCCCTGGAAATACTCTTATACATAAACATATTTGATTCTCAAAGAAAATTAGGATAGTGGAGAAAATAAAATAAATAAGGAAATAAAACAAACACATTTTTTTATTTTATTTTTGTAAAAATAGTTGTTTCTTTGTTGCAACACGTTGTGGAAATCAACATTGATGATAAATATTCTAATTTATTTGTGTATTTAGATGAATTATATTGAAAATAACAATTCTAAAAACACTTATATTAATTTTTATCATCAATATGGAAAAGTTGCTTGAATATCATTTTTTTGGCTTGCGGACTTGATGAAATTTCTGAAAGCAAAGTTGGGACAGTCATGCTTTGAGAGATCAAAATTGAATATTTTTAAAATATGTTTCTATCCTATGTAACCTTTGATGTCTACTTTCCAACCCAATTTGAATCACTCCATTTAGATTTGAAACAAAAAAGTTAGAACCAAAACATTGACAGGGTATCTAGTAGGCAGCTCAACAACAGAGTTGGGAAAGTCAGTTTTTGGAGACCTAAATGACTATATTTTTAAAACCTATTTCTATGGTAGATTCCTCTATGAATATAGTTTACAACACAATTTTAATCACTCAATTTGGATATCGTATGAGGAATTTATGACCAAAATACTGACTGCCTATCATAAATCAGCACTCTTGAAACTCTGTTTTCTCGGCTGTTCATTAATGTATTTGACCCATCAATTCTTTCTTGTATTAAAACCTGTTTCTATTGGAGATAAATAAATTAATGGTGGTCAATTTTAATCCGTTTAATCTACCATATTGAAAAATGTATGCTTGAAATATCAATTGTTGCATTAGTGAAAAATCAAAGAAAATGACTCTATTATGCGAGGTTGTTCTAAGAAAATTTGACATATCGCATTCATTTTAGAAAACCTATTTCCATTGGAGATAAAAATTTTAATTAGCTCTCATTTAACTGAATCTATGGAAGTAATGGGATGAAAAAATAAAGTTATGATTGAAACATTCTTGATTAACTTTGATTGTACTTTGCTCTCCTTGTAGGAAATAAATTAATTTTACTTTGTCACTTAGATTTGTTCTGTGTGCTACTTGTTAGTTTACTGCATAATTATTATTGGATTAGAGGAGCCCACTCTACTCCATGATTTAATGTTTTATTAGGTACACTAGTTTTTCAGTCTTGTGAGAACAAAGGTCAATTTATGGACGGCGATTCTTGAAAGAAATTTTAGTGAAACAAATTTCATCCAGTTCATTACCCTATGATTCATAACAAGAAGAAATTAAAAAATTGGTTTCCATTTGAAGATTCATATCACTTCTTTGTAGAAAACATTTTCAAAAAAATCATTTTTTTTCCATTAACTGATTGATATTCCCTTAGGAAATAACATCATAGTTGTTGTAACTTAATAAAGTATTATTTTTTTTCCGATTTCTTTTGTGTTTTTTCATTTCGGATGTTGGTCCCTTCAATTATAGTTTCCACTCCATTGACAATTGGGCAATGGGACCCCACCATGCAAATTTCAAGAGGCAATTCTTGTGACTTAAATTTTGTAAAAAAATACTTTTCTTGAAAACTGTACATAAATTTGCCTTTCTATTTGATTGGATTGCTTGACAATAGATTGTACATTAGTTTTGTTTTTTCCTCTATTTTTTTCCTTCGTTGTTCCCTCAATGATTTTACATGCATTTTTCTTTGTTCCTACTTTTTTGTGTGCCTTTATTTTTCATCTGCTTCCTCTTAAGGAACAACGGCCGTCAACAAGGAACAGCAATCTTGCGTGTTTATATTTGTTTTTTGTTCCTCTTAAGGAATAACCATTTGTGTGTTTATTTTTTCTATTCCTTTCAAAGCGAACAACATTTTTCTGATTGTTTTTTGTGCTCTTTGTAAGGAACAACCCCGTTGTTACATCTAAGGAACAACGGATTGTTCCCGTTCAGAAGAACAAAACACTTTTTAGGTGCATTTTTCTTGTTTTTAAACAACATTTCTAGGACTTTCGGATATAGTGACTCTTTGAAAGGTAAACATACAATTTATACAAGGATACACAAATTAAGTTCTTTTGGAGATCAACAAATCAAAAGAAATTGTCATTTTTAAGAAATTGTTTTGTAGTGATAAGAAAAAGGGAGAGGACCGCGACCATCTGTATCACTTTGTTGTCTTTATTTTCACTAAAATTAATATGATTGATTATCTTTATCATGTCGGTTCTTTCCTAAATTCTCATAACTCTCTTTGATTTTGTTTATTGAATAAGAATAAGGGCATATTTTCTACAGTGAGATGTTCAAACTTCTTCCTACATCCCTACTCATAAGTGTTGGTACCCTTTATATATAAACGGGGAAGTGTTATGTAAAAGAAAAAGAAAAAGAAAAATCTCTATATGATTACTAACAATTCTGTGATATGGCGGATGGAGGATAGGGGTTTCATCAATAGTCTACCATGATCATAATGGAGCGGTCGAAGTGTATTCCACATTGTAGCCACTACACCGAGGATATGATCCAATGGACAACTCGGAAAATAAAAATTCCTTGGAACGAGAGGTCTCATCGAGGAGCGGCACCTTACACTTTTCACCCTTCTGGTGAATGGCAATGAATTCATCGTTCTCAAGCTAACATAGTGGCCTCCATCTGACATCGGCCTTACCAGGCATAAATAAAGGATAATGGTTCCAAGGGTAGAAGAAAACAACTTTGTCGGGTTATAGACACACAGCAGGAAATAGAGCTCTGGCGATGGTATTGGAGTCATATTTTTCACAAATCAATAGTAATGATAAACCATTTTCTTATATCTTTATCTAATAAATAATATTATGCTCCTAAACCATTTGTTTAGGAACCTCTTATGCATGAAATTTGTTATAAATCAATCATAATAGTTTATGTGGATAATGACCACATAGAAATATTTTTCATCGGTTGTCTTTTTTCCCTTATTTTCGAGTCATTACATAAACATTTTCATATCTGTTTTCATGATTTAAAATATGTATTGATTTCATTAATCGATGAACATTTGATCATATAAGTATGTATGCCTTTCCATCTTTATGCGTTGCTCTTCTATTTGCGCTCGAAACCTATCATGTTTAGAGGCACTGGATGTCTTTTAAATATGCTTGCATTCCAATATTCCCTCTGCCATTTTCTCTGATTTTTTTTGTTATTGAACTTTTAGCATACATCTTATCTGTTGCTCTTCAAAATTAACATCATGATTCGAAGAATTGCATACTGATCATTGATTTTGTTGCTAAAGACACAACAAGTATCGGGGGACAATTCTATTAAATCAAACGCGACCACTATTACAACTAGCAACAAAGGTTGCGCCGTCGTGAAACCAGCTAATTTTTAGGCGTGATGTGCTTGCATGGCTTCTACTGCATGACTTTTAGTATCTGATCAGCTGCACTTCGGCAAACCGTGCAGTTCCTTGTCATTCCACATTTTTTTGGAGTAACACTTGGACAAAATAACAATTTTTTTGATTTATTATGAATTTAGGAGAATTTCATGAAAATCCATTGAGTCATTATTTATCATCATTCATTTCACATCTTTACCACTTCCCATTTTTCGGAAGACATCATCTTTCAATTTGAAGTGTTGATTTCCTTTATTTCTTTCTTATGACCATGTCAATAATATTCTTTATCATTCATTGATACTTTATTCATTCTCAACACCTCCCTTATTCCATGTTTTACACCAAGCATAATTCCAATAGATTGTGTAACCACTCTCTTTGTTTTCTAGCATTGCATGAGGACATGCCTAATTCTTCGGTTCAATGGAGGAATTGCTACATGATGGATGTTTTCATATTTCTCATTTAAGGCATACAATTTCATTTTTATATGGCTGCGAAATTGATTTGCATATATCTTTAAACTATGAACTAAATTCTGAAACCCAGGATAATTTCCGCTAAATTAGTTCATAAAATTTAGAAAAATTATGCATTATCACCTATAACCATTTTGTTTATATCTCATGATCTGTACATCAAAATGATCTGATTTTTGAGAAAATGGTTAATGGGATTTGTTGTTACTTATATCACATTTTTCTGCAACTTCATATACATATAGTTGAATGTCAGCATAAAAATTGGTATGACTTATCGAGATTGTTAAGGTGAATATTCATTTTGAGAAAAAATCCATTTTCCATCCATTTCATTAGTTAGGATGAACAATTTTTTTGCTTGGTTAACACATTGGTTTTGTCTTTGAGTTGCATGAGGACATGCAATATATTCGGTCCAGGTTGCATGAGGGCATACAATATATTCAATTTAGCGGTATGTTGTTCTTAATATGACCTTTTTAACACCTATTTCATCCCATTTCTCTTCTTTATCATGTAATTTATCATAATTTATCACATAAATGCATATAATTGTTGTATACTTATGAATAAATATTTCTTCTCCTTTATTTTTAATAAATTGATTAATATGCATAATTTTATCAATGATGGTTTATTAATATATTTTGTAATAGCACTCACCATTTTAGTCTCGAAGATATTTGCTAGATTATATTAGATCTAGAACATCATCCAATATTAACTCGAAAATTTGTTGGAATAAGTGACGATTTTTTGGTTGATATTCTATGCAAATGGAGAAGAATCTGGTGATGGGTTTTGTCTAAGACGGACGAATTAATTCTACGAAAGAACGGTTCTCCCAAATTCGGCATGTATTGAGAGAAATAGAGGGTTACTTGGTATGATTTTCACCAGTTACTATTGCGGTCGTCCTTGTTGTGTGGATTTAATCCATGTGCCGGACAAGACCGATATCCCTAGTACTAGAAATCGCTAGCAAAAACGACCAAATAAACTAATCTTTCTCTAAGCATATATGATCGAAAATCTCTATGGTAAAAGACTTCACCGTATCTTCTAAGTAGCTTTTTCGAAGTCGTTGTTGTCCCTCGTGCACTTGAAGGAGCTTTCCTTGTAAACACAACGATCCTGAAACAAGAAAATATTACATAGCACCTATATAGAAATCATCATAAACCATGCTTATCATAGTGATCAAAGGAATCTATGAAATAAGCAGATTAACTAACGACTTATTGAGAAAAATGAGTATAATTGTATTAATCTCAAAAGAAGGAAAACCTTACAACCTAAGCCTTGATGTTGCACGAGCCTTCCTAAGTCCCTAAGCAAGGGTCTCCTCTACTTTGACAAACTCCTCACTCCTCAACCAAGACGAATAGAGGTATGTAATCTCTCCTCACAAAAAAGTCTTAGTTAGCGAGGTACGAATCTTAGCCTTAACCTCAAATATTCTAAAGCTTTGAAGTCCTCGGGGCTACTTTCGTGCCTCTTTTTTATAGTGGAAAAGGAGGTTTTTGTTCCAACTATGAAGGGATGAAATCCTCCTTCAAAGATCGCTCCCTCACATCAAGGGGTTAGCTCCATAAGGTAAGGGATACGTGCACCTCATAAGAGCAGTTTTGCCACCACAAGATTCTTTCTAGAGGCTTCTAGAATTTACTTTTATTGAGCTTTTTGGAATTTACTTGCACCTTTTTTATCTTATAGGGGTCTGCACCTTTAACACAGATAAAGTGCATTCAGGTACGCAAGAGGGCTGAACATTAGGTGCGGGACCACAAGCAAGATAGAGAGAAAGTGCGACACCAAAGTTTAGGAGATTTTTAGGAACTTTTCTCTGATTTTCAAGGCTTGACATGAGGAACTGATATGTTAGACTTGCAAAGGGAGAAGTATGAGTAATAATGAGCTCATACACATAGCAGAATGTTAGGATGACAATTTTCAGTGTAACAGATTTCCCCCTAAAGTGCAAAGTCTGGAATAGATGATGCTGAAGTCTGTCATATATGAAGAGTGCAGTACTTTATCATTTCAAGGATCATCCTGTGGTCACCCCAGTCGGAACCTGTAAAAACATTCAATGCAATATATATATATATATATATATATATATATATATATATCATCGCTGAGGTAGGCATTCCCATACTCAGATCAAAACTAACTAGAGACTAATTCAAACTATTCTGATACAGGAATGATTTTGAGTACATCACAGTATAGACACATGTAGACACAGTATGGACGCAACCATCTGTTTGTAAATAGTCTACTGTATAAATGATAACAAAATTCCTCGTAGCCTGGATGGTAGAAACTAGATCCAGGGTCTTGATTTCCGCATCTCGAACTAGTACGATTCTATCCATGCGAATGAATGTGTCGAAGTCAAACATGGTAGAAACCACTTGATTACCAGTCAATGATGTAAATTGTTAACAAGTGTGAGAGTAACCACCAGTAATGTCAATGGCTCTCAAAGTACTCAGTACAATCCATGAAATGTGAATGAATGAGCTAAAGTCGAACATGTCACGGAATCATTCGATTGAAGGTCAATGATGCAACCTGTCGTCGAAGGTGAGAAACCTGCCATTGAGGCATGCAGATTTCAAGGTACTGACGATTTCTGGATCAACTTCCTAGATAATGTGCTGATGTCGATAGAAAGTGATCTGTCGTAGGCAAGCCCACAACACAAAATCATAGATCAAGTTTTGAAAATATATTGGCAAGGACTGACTCAGGGATGGTAAAAAATGGATGACAGATATTTTGCAGATGAATGGTTTATTTGAACTGTCCTCTTGAACACATAACGACACTGCAGATGGCTTGGTGACAATTGACCCAAAGCTAATACCCAGAAACCGGATGAAAATTTTCAATGAGGTTTGATTAACTGTTTAGGCAAAGGATTTCCCAACCCAGGTGAATGAAAGTGTTGTGTTCAAGAGTGGTTAACTAGATTTTCGAAAAATCAAAATACAACAAACAAGTCCATTTTTCTCTCTTTTCCCCCACCATTTCTGGCAAGTACCTCTTTATTTTTGACAAGCTTGAGGAGGATAACATTTTCTTGTTTATAAGCTCATCCTTCAGATGAGTCCAACTTAGTTTAATATTCGAACCCTAAGAAGGAGTGGTTCGTTCCTGTTTGAAATTTGAACAGGTCCTTTACTGTTAAATTTTAACGAGTCCAGTATAGGAGAAACTCGGTGTTTTTCAATTTTAGGGAGTCAAAAGAAAAAACTTAAGAAAACTCCATGGGTGTACTTTTTCGTAAATTTAGTCTCTCGAGCCCGAAAAAGGATAAAATAATGCGGGAGAGAACTCTATTGACCATAATTAGTCAACGTATACCTTTTTCGTAAATAGTCCATTTCAGTCCGTAAAAGGGGTAAACTTATACTGAAGGGATGATTATTCATTTACTTTAACGAGTTCGAACAATCAAGTACTCGGCGATCTTTTCATGTTTAGAGAGTCTGAAAAGGGCTTAAAAGAGGACTCCAATGTTTCGTTTTTTCATGAATTTTTGAAAGAGTCCGAAAAAGTGATAAAAGTATGCTCTTTGTTGAAAAATGATCAACTCTCCTGAAAAATCCAATTTCTGCACAAAAAATTGAAACATTACACATACCTGTTTAAGATGAGTAAAAATGCTTCAAAAATACCCTTTTTAAAGTGAAAAATAAATAAATTAAAAATTCATCTATTCGAAAAAACTTATAAAAATGACTTTTTCAACTTCATTTTTACCGTTCAAGTTCAGAGTGAAAAGTAGAAGCTTTTGGGTAAAAAAGTTCCTGTGAAGATTCTGGAAAATCCGTCCGACGAAATCGAGAACCGTCAGTCCTAGGTAATTCACGACCTCTTAATCTTGCATTTCATCCGTTTACAATTCATTTATAGGCTTTAGATTTTATTTTTAAGGGAAAAATATAGTTTAAGAAATCCTCCACAGAGGTCCGCAGGTGCCACACATGGGCCCTGCAGACCCCAAATTTTTCCTATGTAGAAAAAAGTCGTGGGTCCGCACTTTTCCCACAGAGCGCGTGCGTTCCTACGCACTGTGTACAAAGGGAAAGTGCGGTCCCCGCGTTTTTAAATTTCAAAATCAAATTTCTCATTTGGCGCCCAAAAATTTTCAAATTAGATTGTTCTAACATATCTTTTTATGCATTGTAGGATTAACAAGATGTTGATTTGGAGAGAACGTGAGAATGAGGATGTGGATGACACCGCAATGCTCCATTTTCCCACAATGCAAGCATTAAGAGCATGTGGTTTATATAAATTCTGGGCCATTCAGGGCATGAGGGCACAGGTAGACCTCCTAACATGGCTGGTAAACAAGTGGAACGTGCAGGACCAGTGTTTCATTATTGGCGGCCACCAGCTCGAAATCGAGCTGGAGGATATTTATTTTCTGACTGGTTTGTCCAAGAGGGGTGAACAACTTTCCTTGTTTGGGACTAGGCCAGGTGGCCAAACGTTCGCTAGTCTTCAACAAGAATTCTATAATGACCAGGCAGACCCCAGGGACAAATGGATTGATATAAAAACTATCATCCATACTGCGCTGAAATTTATTGCGTTTACTAGTACCAGACTGTGTGGGAGTCCAGCGCTGCATGTAGCTACCGGTTCTCAGATACACATTGCTGTGGACTATTTTCGAGGCACCCTTTTCAACTGGTGCGAAGTTGTGTTGGCCAATGTAAAAGACCAACTAACTAGAGTGAAAAATGGAAAACTAAATAACTTTGGATATGGATCCATCGTGGTCACTTTTGCTCTAGAGAGGATCCCCATGTTAGCTCCGCGGAGTATTCCTGTCGATGCCGGTCAACCTCGAGAACCTAGAATGGTTCGTTGGGTTGCATTGATGGCCTGTCATGGTATTGAGGATGCTGAGATTGTTCGATTTCCTCCTTCATATTTTCGTTGGCTGAACCGCCAGCTTTTTTTCATAGAGGATTTTCCATACGCCGGGATAGATTTCCGCGACGATCGAAAGATGACTCTCCTAGCAGGGGAACAGTGGGATGAAACATGTAAAATCAATTTCAACAAATTCTAAGTTCTAATTTATTTTGTATTTTGATCGTCTTGAAAATTAATAACCAAAAGTTTTTGAATGCAAATTTGGGCCCACGGCGACTAGCCCATCTCCAACCTTGTGAAAGAAGACAACGAGTTGTAGCAACACCAACCCTAGTAGGCCAATCAACAGATATCCTGTCTGATTTAGAGCATCACCTAGAGCGTCTGACTCTATATATTCCAGAGACAGACATAGATGAGATTCCACTCAGATTGCAGAGATACATGATTGGTGTTCCAGGACCTATTAGGAGGTTCCTATGTAGGGTGGCCTGAGTAGTGGTCTCTTATCGTGATCACCATCAGTGATGGGATGATCGTGTTGTAGACTCATATTTTTTGACTTTTTGTGTTATCATTTTGCCGATCATAAGGTGTTTCCAACCTATGATCGAAGACAATGTATATTTTTTGAAAACACTTCTATACTATGATATATCACTATTTACCAGCTATCTGTGTACATGTTATGAATGTTGTTTGTTTTACTGTTTTGATCATTACAAATGTCGATTTATCATACGAGAAGCAACTGCGTCTACTAATGTATTTAAATGTCTTGGACTATATTGATATTCAATGTAATCAAATTCACGTTCCAAGAGACGAAATCTTAAAAATAACCATAATAATACTGGATTTCTAATGGCATAAACCCTATTAAGCTGTAATACAACAAGTTCAGAATCCAGCCTAACAATAAAACTTCAAATTCCAAACAATATGAATTCAGATAATAACTCAATCACTGCACTATATTCTGCAATGTTATTCGTTGTTTGACCAATGCTTACCCCATGCATGGATACTAACTCATCAGAGGGTGAATGGATAACCCAAGTTGCAGAAGAAATGTTCCGTGTACTACGAAAAGCACCATCAGCAAAACCAATGTAGGTTTGAAGAGACGTCAACATCTGCAATATCAAGAGTAAAACTCAGATAAGCAAAAATAGTGATTAAAAAAACACTTCTAAACTAGGCATGCTTTTCTAATCTAAGACACACCAGTAGTAAAGAAATCTAATCTAATAAAAAATCTCCACACCAAGCTTAAGCATAATATCGCTTCAGATAAAGTCCATTTCTGGGTTTATCTAAGGGACACCGTCAAAATATATCAGCTCATAGGCCCCTTTTGCTAGCTTCCGTTTAACAATGAAAGGGCCATGCCACATGGGCACAAATTTCCCACCTCCTAGCTTATCGTTGGCTTGATCATAAACTAAAACTAGTTCTCCTTCTGAAAATTTTCGAGGGGTAACACTTCTATCATACTGAGCTTTTATTCGTTTAACATGAGCCTTGTTTGCTATTGCAACATTTCGTCGATTCTCATCCAGCTGAGCCAATTATAAAAAAAGTTTCTCCTCTTCACACGTAGCTGGGAGTAATTCTATGGCTAATTTTAGTGACGGAATTTCGCATTCAATCGACAACACAGCTTCCAAACTGTAAACGAGTTGAAAGGGAGTGGAACCAGTTGATGTTTTTACTAAGGTTTGATATGCCCAAAGTGCTGAAAATAACATGGAATGCCAATTCGTTTTGCGAATACCAATAATTCGTCTAATCATGGTGACTAAAAATTTATTTATGGCTTCAACCAGACCATTGGCTTGCAGATAATACGGAGTGGAACTAGTGTGGCGCATGCCAAGTTGCTCTGTCAGTTCAGTCATCATGACATTCTGAAAATGACTTCCATGATTTGTAATAATGGTTTGAGGAACACTGAACCTAGCAATTATGTGATTAAATACAAAAGTTGCAGCAGTCTTGCCGTCAGCCGAAAATGTAGGCATCGCCTCAGCCCACTTAGTAAATTAATCTACTACTAAAATAATATATGCATGCCCCCCGACCGAGTGAGGGTTACATGTAATAAAGTTGATACCCCATTTCGCGAAAGGACTAACAACAATTATGGGGTGAAGAGGAGCGGGTGGCACGCACATCTTACGATCAAAAAGTTGACAATTGTGGCATTTCCGAACTGCATAAATACAATATTTGAATAACGACGGCAAAAAATAACTAGCGTGCAATATCTTTTGGGCTGTGGCATACCCAGACATATGACCGCCACATGCTCCAGAATGGAAGTCATTTAAAACCTTTTCAACTTCTCCATGAATAAGACAGTGTCGAAAAATAGAATCCGCTCCATGATGGTAGAGTGTATCACCAATAATATTGTACTGTTGGGATTGGAAGCATATTTTCCATCGTTGAGATCATGAGAGTTTAGGCCGAAAAGATTGGGTTTGGAGATAAACAATGATATCTCCATGCCATGGATCGAAAGTACTAATAAGAAACAGAGATTTGTCTGCAATGGGCTCTTCTGCCACAGTTTTAGTATCAGTAGAGGGGAAATCACACATCAGTTCCGCAAATACCAAAGATTTATTTGCCTTGGATTTCTCAAATTCCAAGTCAAATTCCTGCAAGATGACTATCCATTTGGAATACTTGCCCCCTAGCAATTGTTTGGTAAAAATGTACATCATAGGGTTATAGTCAGACACTGTGGTTTTACATAACAAGATGTAGTGTCTAAATCTTTGGACAGCTTGAACAGCTTCCAAGGCCAATTTCTCCACATGTGTGTATTTGATCTCAGTCGGATGCAGATTCTGACTAAGATAATAAATCATATGTTCAGTGTTAGATTCGTCTTCCTGAACTAAAACCATCCCAATAGTGGAATGAGAAGTAGCAAGGTACAAAATGTAATCCTGGTTGTAGTTGGGAGGATGCAATAACGGTGCATGGGTCAATGCGTGTTTAAGTGCATCAAAAGATCGATCATCGATCTCATCCCAAAAGAATGGAATGTTCTGTTTTAGCAACCGGGTAAAACCCTTTGTAAGTTTGGCATAGTTAGGAATGAACCGACGTAAAAAGTTTGCTTTCCCCTGCAAACTTTAGAGTTGGCGTAAAGTTGAAGGAGGAGGTAATTTAACAATAGCTTCGACCTTTGACGGATCGACGTGAATGCCTGCTTTTGAAACAATAAATCCCAGTAAACGACCCGATTCTACACAAAAAACACATTTGTGTGGATTCAACCTAATCTGATAATTCCGACATCTCATAAAGATAGCTTGTAAGTGAGTGAGATGGTGAGCCCTACGCGATGAATGAGCAGGTAAATCATCGAGATAAGGCTGCACAATGTGCTTAATGTCATAAAATGTGTAAGACATAGCCCTTTGAAAAGTTGCTCCAACGTTCTTTAACCCAAAAGGTAGTTTGCAATAAGAAAATGTCCCCCATGGACAAATGAAATTTGTTTTTAGCTGATCAGCAGGGAGTATGTTTATTTGATTGTAACCAGAAAAACCATCCATAAATGAAAACATTTCACTGTCGGCACAATCATCGATTATTTGATCGATATAGTGGGTTGGATAATTGTCTTTGGGACAAGCTCGATTAATATCCCTATAATCAATACACACTCATATCGTTCCTTGTTTTTTAGTAACAGGAACAATATTTGATACACCCACTCTGTTAAAGGAATTGGATAAATAAAACCCGCACGAAGTAATTTTTCAACTTTGGCTTTGATAGCAGTAGCTTTTCTAGGATGTATTTGACGTAAACGTTGATAGACAGGTTTGGCACCCAGGTAAGTCTTGATTTCATGTACGACAATTGACGGATCAATTCCTGGCATTTCTTCATAGGACTAGGCAAACACATCACGAAATTCCTGAAATAGGGCTTTAAAAGTTTGAATTTCATCTTCAATACAACAAGCACCTATGTGAATGTTTTCAATTATTCCTGGCTTTATTGAAATGTCAATTGGAATCATTCGAGAGATATTTTCGAAATTTAACTCAGAATCAGGATTTCGCAATGGATTCTAGGGTTCTTTGACATATTGAGCAGTAAAAATTGAAGCGAAATCATCTTCAAAATGATATAGTTCAGGTAAAAGTGAAGATCGGTGATGTAGATATTCCCATGGTAAATCATCAATGGAAAAAAATTCATAAATATGCTCATCAGTATGAAAAATATCAGGAAATGTCGTTGTGGCTGAACTGGATATAGAAAGTGATTCCTCATGGATCCCATTCATTGGATCAATTTCGGTTGAAGAGGGGTCGGAAAGTGACTGTACAGCTTGGTATGAAATTTAAAATGGACTCAAAGGCATCATGCCATCAATTGAATCTAACTCAGAGTCGGAAGGTACGATCCAAGGATCATGAAACATAATAGTGTCTGATGAAATCATGTGAATAGTTGCAGCAGAAGGCGATACGTTAGGAGGAGGAAAGGAAAAAGTTCCTAGTAAGCCAAAATATTTAATCAAACCTACTCCAACATCCTTATAAGGGATAGTCGCTTTACCAACATGCTGGATTGTTTCTGTAGAGGCTAGGTCAGAAGAAAAATAAGTTAACTGATCTATTGTAACGATCCTTCCTTGATGTGGAAATTTTATGAGTCGAAAGACTAAAGAAACAACATAATTCATAGCATAAGACCAACTTCGACCCAGAAGAAGGTTGTAATCTAGAGGGGCATCAACCACTTCCACATCTAGATTTACAATTTTACCTGCGACCCCTATGGGTAAATCCTGCAAAATACCAAAAGGGTGAAAATCTCGACCATCAAAATCCTTAAGAATTGTCGGAGACTGATTGAGTGTAGGATGACTAAGTGATTTCCAACACTAGATCGACATAATACACGTTGAAGCTCCTTCATCAATCATAGTCCGAAATATCAGTCTGTTTTTTACTAACACTGGAATTTGGAAAGCCATTTGGTGAGGTAGACGAGGCGTACTATTCTCTAAATCGAATATTATAAGGTTTGAATCTTGAACATCGATAGCTCCTATGGCAGACAAAAGTAATTTACACTATGTTGGGCATGACTACAGCACTTCCAAAGCTGACATTACTGAAGGGGAAATAGCTAAATCTTCAACAATGTTGTAATTCTGAGCAGCTCTCACATGTGGATTGAAAGTTGAGTTACGAAGAACACCTTTAGCAGGCGGTTTGATTATTAGTTCTAGATTTTGTTTCTCGATTTGTAGTGGACTAGAAACATGAGGAGGTGTAGTTGATGTATTTGCATTAGAAGATTCTTCTGCTTTACCATCAACAGGATTCTTAGTACCATAATCTTGCGATTGTGTCGCAATCCTTACATGAGACATCATCATAATTGGCTCTTCTGAGGCAGTCGAGGTTGAACCAACCATCTTACTATCTTGAGTCGGAAAATGATCCTTCAAGACAGCAGCTTGTTGTGAACCTTTAACGAATTTTGCAACCTCTGCTCGATGTGGGCATTCCTTAGTAAAATGATCCTCGTCACAAATGTAACAAGGATAGCGAGGTTTGCGTTTTTCGTCATTAGATTGATTTTTATCGGTTTTCTCTTTTGAATTCTTTTTGTTTTTATTCTTCCCTTTCTTTTTACCACCAGATTTAGATTTGGCTGTAGATGTCTCTATGACATGAATGTCGGCAGAAATTTCGGGGGAAGATTCTCCTTTCGGGGAATCTGGTAAAGTTATAATAGGAGAAGAATTCTTTGAAGATTTCTTCTTGCTTTTAGTATTGACTGTACCAATCATACCATCAGCGACATGAGACCCTGAAGGAGCAGCAGCTATTTGACCTTGTTTTGGAAGGTCGGGGATTTTTTCGTGTAATGTACTTGACTGCGTATAAACGAGGTCAAGGTACTGAGCTTGAGAAATTACTTGCTCTTCAGTAACAACACCATCTTTAGCTACATCTTCAGTGATCTCGGGCAACAATGATTTAACAAACCATTCTGCCAAAATTTGATCTGGAATGTAAACTTTCACCAAACGCCTTCTACATCGCCATTCATGAATATGATCAGAAATATATGTAGACGTAGATTGTTTTAGTGAATTTAATAACTCTGTACCATTGTCGTATCTGACAGGCAACTAAAAATGAGTCAAGAAGGCAGTTGCTAACTAACTGAAATTATTAAACGAGCCTCGTGGTAACTCAATGTACCATTTGGATGCAAGACCAATAAGAGTTCTTTGGAAAAGACGTAAGCGAATCGAATCATCAATGATTGAATTAGACGCACACCAGAGGTGATAAGTCATGACGTGATTTGATGGATCCTCTCCTGACTTACCTTCGAATTTTGGTATATCACTGGGCAACTTATGCGGCATTGGCGGCCAATACGGATAATAGAAAATTGGATCATTCGTAAGGCACGTCAAATCAGGTAAATCCAAAGTTGCAATAAATGGTAACTGACGGTTAGGGTCACGAAAACCTTGAGTAGCCAAAGCAGTTCCAGGAGGAGGATACCCAGGATAACTGGGAATCGGAGTTGCATTAGGAATTGTGTAACCTCCCGGGTAAACAGGATTAACCGGACCAAACTGGGGTTGTTGAGGCTGCTGATAAGTGTAGCCAGGGTACGGTTGATACTGATAATTTGGATTTTGTTAAAAGGGACCAAAATGAGGCTTTCCTTGGTACGGTTGATACGTGAATTGCGGTTGACTTGTGACCACCGTACTTGTACCATCTTGTCCCGCAGGCATCTGAACCAAAGTCTGAACTGAAGGTCCTGATTGGGGTACAAAGACTTGAAAGATTTGCACGGATGTAGGGATAGACGAACTCGGGGCTACTGATACTCCAGAAACAGGTGTTACAGGTTGAACAGACGTTGCAGCAGTTGCAGCAGTTTGAGGCGGAGTCTGAGGTGTACTAGGTGCAGAATGTTGAACAGAACTAGGTGCAGGAGTTTGAATAGTAGGCTGGACCAGAAGCCAAAGGCTGTCCAGGTTGAAAAGGTAACTGCACATTAGGCTGCATAGGCTGTTGATATTGGGACGGATCCCACACCATATTCATTCCGAGGTATTGCCCCGTAGAAGGTTGAACATAAGGACCATAACCTGGTTGAACGTAGGGTTGATAAGTAAGTGGTAAATTTCCAGCTCCTTGTATAGATGACTGACCAGAAGGCTATTGGTAACCTTGAATTGGGTACTAACCTTGAGGTTGATAACCCTGAGGCGCGTACTGAAGTTGGGGTTGATAAGGACCATGAGGAGCATATTGAGCTTGGGGTTGACCCTGGGGTATGTACTGTCCTGATTCCACAGTTTTTCCTGGGAAAAAACTACCTTGAGGTTGCCCCCCAGGTGGTAACTGACTTCCTAAAGGTTGCCCCCCAGGCGGTAGCTGATTTCCCTGAGATTGCCCTCCAGGCGGTAACTGACTGCCTTGAGGTTGAGGATTCAGAATATTACCAGACATCATAAAGATTTGCTCTACGTTCGACATTTCGGTTTTAATTCCACTTAAACCAGATGATAACATGTTTTCAATTGGTTGAGGAGCTGCCCCTGAGAAAGTACCAGACAAAGCCTGATATCCCGAAGGAACAGAAGGACCACCATGTAAAAATGCTTTCGGTGTCTGGGAAAACATGGATGACTCTCCTGCCATGATGGATGACGGATAGTAACCTCTGGGTGTTGGATGAAATGGAATTCGAGGTGGAGAAAAAGCAAGACCCGGATTCTCTAAAAAAATTGTTAAGGATAGATACCAAGCACTAGTTCGAATAGGGCTGTAGAAAATAGATTCACGTTCCCTAAGATTTAAAGACTGAGGGGATTCGGGAAGAGATAACTCTTCGTCTAGATTAGTAAGTTCTTCAATAGAAATTAGTCCAGATGGAAGATCGTCAGTGACAATATTTCTTACCCTAGGTCAGGATCGCTAGAATTTGGTGTAATAAATCCTGAGGATGTTTCCAAAACAGAAGGTTCAGTTTCAGGTTCAGAGATTTCAGGTTCGTCAGCTAGTTCACTGGAAGGAGAAATACTACCAGTAACTTCAGAAACCAAAATCGGCTCTTGAAAGTGTTTTGTTATGGGTATTTGATGATCAGGATGAACCACTATAGATGAAGTTCCAATTTCTGTTGATCTAATCCTACCACTACTAGATGATACCAGAGCACAAAGCCCTTCAAGCTGACTTGGTGTATATTTAGGGGGTTTCCCTTTTAGTCTCCGGGATTGTCTCGGAAATTCCGCCACGATTAAATATTAACTAATCACACGCAAACAAAGAAAATTTCAATGAAAACACCTAAAGTCTCTAAAGAAACAAACAGCTGAATCACACGCTTAAAAATCTAAGAGTTCAAACCACACACAAACAGTAACTTTCCGTACTAAAAACACTAGTTGGTGATGAAATCCAACTTAGTAGAAATTTAACACAGAAAGGGCGGTTGGAACAGTTACCCTGACAACCTGCTTAATGAAACAGACTGGCACAAGTTTCCTCACAAAACCATCTCGTGTGAAGAGAACCCCCGAGAGAGTCCAAGTGAGTCTAGTCGACGTCTGCTCCAGGTACAGTGAGATATTTCCTTCACCGTCACCTTAGGAAATAATCTTAAGTTTGTGGACACTAAGGTTACCAATAGCAACAAATATAACTGGGGGAACAGTCTACGATCCGATCCCACGCGCAAGGGCAGAGTAACAAAGCTCAATCCCCTTGAAGGTTCCTCGACATGGTTAATCCGAGGTTTACCGACAAGTGACCCCAGGCTCCTCGACAATGGTTAATCCGAGGTTTACCATTTGTAATGCGCGCAAAATCTTCTATCTTCCCCAATGAAACAGAATTGATTGTCTCAAAGGTTCGGACATGATCTCGTGATTGAATTCTTTAAGAGAAGCTTCCCAGATTATACAAATTAAAATTGGATTTATTTCCTACTGCAAGATTTGTCTACTTGTTTGTTTTACTATCTTGGAGAGTTAATTACTCCCTACTCCAAGATACTAGCCTATGCTATGTTGGTGATAAGAGCCCTAGAAAATAAAAAGATTACTAGATAAATTTTAATTAAGAATTACTTTTAGGAGTTGTTCCTTAAGTTAATGGGTGCGGAAATGAAACTCTGATGGTGTGAAGACTTGATTTCCAAAAACATTAAAAATGCTCCTAAAAATGATAATCAGATCGTTTTCTTTCAATGAAATTCTAGTTAAGAAAGAGTTGGAGAATGCAATTATTTAAATAAATAATTCCTTCTTTGAACATAAAGAATAATTGAAAGAAAATATTTTTTTCTTTCCAACAATAACTCAAAATGAGACAAATTATAAAAGCTCACAGGAAAAATCCTTTCACTTTCAAAAACTTGAAGCTACAAAACAAGTTTCCTTCAAAATAAATCTACAAATTTTAAAAGCACTCAAAACTATGAAACTAATTTTGAGATCAACACACTTTAACGATCTAATTGAATAAAAGCCTTAAGATTTTTTGAAGAATGTTTTACTTAGTTATTCAACAAACTAAGGATCTATTTGTCTAGAATAACAAACAGATCAAAAACACTCAAACATGTTTTTATAAAAATGAAATTCAAAAACCTATAACAAAGTTTCTTTTTGAAGATTTGCAAAGAACTAGGTAGCTCTATTTCTCAATAAAGGATGATTTCACAATTAGGTCAGATTCAGAAAAAAGGAAAAAATACCAATGTAATCTGAGGTACTTCAAACAATCAATGCTTCGAATCACTACAAATACCAAGTGAAAAACAATCCAAAACACAAAACTTCTAGAAAATCATCAAAACACTAATACTGCTGAGATTCATTCACAAAAGGCTTTTGACAGAAACAATCATCAATCTGGGCAGAAACCAAAAAATCTAAATCAAAATAAAGATAAACTAAAGAAATAAATCTATATTTTTTCAAATTTCCGCAGGCTTCCAGAAGTAACAGGTGCGGTACCGCACTGTTTACTCAAGGAAAAATGTGAAACTGCCCGCACTGTGCAAAGAAGGCAAAGTGCGGTCCCAGAAAAACTAGAGAAAAACATACAATATTTCAAAATTTTCAAAAACAGAGAAAACCTAAGCTACCCAGGTAGATATCTATCAATCAAAAACCAGGAAAAACATTTCCTCAAATCAAAATAAAAGAGAACCAAAAACAACAAGTACTTTCCCCAGTGGAGTCGCCAATTTGTTGTGTGGATTAATCCGTCTTGCAGACAAGACCAATCTCCCTAGTACTAAAAGCATCTAGAAGCAAACAGCCAAATAAAATAATCTTTCTCTAAGCATATATGATCTATGAAAAGCTCTATAGAGGTGTAAAATACTTACTGTATGTCCAACGCCTATTTGAAGTCGTTGTTGTCCCTCGTGCACTTGAAGGAGTTTTCCTCGTAAACCTGCAGTCACAAACAAGCAAAATATTACATAGCACCTGTATAGAAATCATCATAAACCATGCTTATCATAGTGATCAAGGAATCTATGAAATAAACCATTAACTAACAGCTTATTGAGAAAAATAAGTATATTTGTATTAATCTCAAAAGAAGGAAAACCTTACAACCCGAGCCTTGATGTTGCACAGGCCTTCCTGGGGTCCGAAGTAGGATTCTCCTCTATGTTGACAATCTTTTCACTCCTCCAACCAAGATGAATAGAGGTATGTAATCTCTCCTCACAAAAGTCTTAGTTAACTGAGTCTGAATCTTAACAGCACTTAACCTCAAATATTCTAAAGCTTGAACTCCCCTTGAGGCTACTCAATGCCTCTTTTTATAGTGGAAAAGATGAGGTTTTCTGTTCCAACTATGAAGGGATAGAATCCTCCTTCAAAGGGATAAGCTCCTCACATCAAGGGGTTAGCTCCATAAGGTAAGGGATACATGCACCTCATAAGAGCGGTTCTGCCACCGCAAGATTCTTTCTAGAGGCTTCTAGAATTTACTTTTATTGAGCTTTTTATAATTTACTTGCACCTTTTTGATCTTATAGGGGTCCACACCTTTAACACAGATAAAGTGCATTCAGGTACGCAAGAGAGCTGAACATTAGGTGCGGGACCGCAGGCAAGATAGAGAGAAAGTGCGACACCAAAGTTTAGGAGATTTTTAGGAACTTTTCTCTGATTTTCAAGGCTTGACATGAGGAACTGATATGTTAGACTTGCAAAGGGAGAAGTGTGAGTAATAATGAGCTCATACACATAACGAGAACTGGGGATGACAGTACCAGGTGTAACGGCCTGATATTCAATCAGTGGCCTTCTTCCTCTAATTTACCGAAGGCTTACAAACAAAACCCTATTCCTATTCTACTCTCTCAAATTTGTCTCTTAATGCCTTTGAGGCTTACATTTTATACAAATGGTCCTGAATCTATTTTTGTTTTTCAATTCCAGTATTTTCTTAACAAAATCCCAAATATCCTCTAATTCCTGAAATCACTATTTAATCCCTAAGGATCCTCTTTCTTCTACAATTAATGAAACAAAATCCAATTTAAAATCTCTCAATCCCTTTACATTCTCAACTAGTCAAATTCTCTCATATTCTCAAAAATTCGAGAACATTTACAATTCCCTCACATATTTAATCAAAATCATTAAAATCACTCAAATCACTACATAAAAATCCAACTCCCTTAAAACATAAAACCCCTAAGTCAAATAAAAATACATGGAATTTTCTTTTTGCCTAATGCCATGAGGGGGAGGCTAAACAACGAGTATGGGCATGCAAGAGGAAAAACGAAACAACAGATAAATCTAAAGAACGGTGACACAAGTCGCTTTGGTGAAGGTCCTTCTCTTTAATAGGCAAGTGACACATGCAGGCCAGCTAGAGCATTATTGTGCCTCACACGCGGTGCGATCTTGTAATGATTTTCATTAGTAGGCACATGCGAGGAGTTATGGCCATGCGACATGTCAATCTAGGAGATCATTCGGAACTATTGCAAAGAGAGGTACCCTGGAGAAGTGATCTTTGTCCAAGCGTGTGTCTTCATTATGCCTTTGTCTCTGTCATCTCATGCGGATGATTACCAGTATGAGGTTCCCTTCGGGGCGAGGACTGCGTTGCGGATCTTTGTCCTCTAGAGCGTGGGAGAGAAACATACGGAGAGGGAGCATTTGTTATGCGTATACTTGCTATCACCGTGTTCGGGAAATTCATATTTATAGTTATTTTTTCTTCTAAATTTGACTAATTTCTATTAACTAAATATTATAATACAAAACTGCCTCAGTTCAGCTTTGATAGCCTGAAACTGGGCTTGCAAACCATGCATGATCTCAAAAATAAGCTGCCCATATAGGGAAACCAGCTCTTTAGTGTCTGTCACACTGCCCTTGGTATGGGAAACCGGTGGAATAGTCATATTGTTTGTAATGAGTCTGCAAAGAACTATCACTATCAAAGGCAGAAAACTATCACTATCTGCTGTGCAGAAGAAAAGACTATCAACTCTATGGACGAAAACAAGTTCAGAATTCATACTGGTCCTGATCAAAGAAAAATCAGTTGGAGTGAACCGGTGAGGGATGCTCCTCCTCAATTGGACATCCGAAGTAGGCCTCGGGGTCGTCCACAACAGCGTCTGGAAGAGGGTCCTCAGAGCTCAAGACACCATCCGCGTGCACCTGCAAGGAGAAAAGGCCCGGGGAGGGAGAAGGATGAACAGAGGGGTCGCTAGGGTCAGCGAGAGGCGTAGCTGCGGAGGTAGTCCGAGGCGCGAGGGAGGTAGGAGTAGGGTCAAGGGAGGCAAAAGGGGAACCAGGCCAGGGATGAGAGCAGAGAGTGGCCTCCTCGCTGAGAGTAACAGTAATGTAGGCAGTAATAGAGGGCCGGTTAAAAACACTGTCGAAATTCAATTCGGCTCTATGCGTAGTTTGACGGGTGAAGGGACTGCGAGAGGGCTGAGGAGCGGAGGTGAAAGAGTCAGGAGGGGCATCATGGTGAGGGGGAGAGGGCAAACGGCCGTGAGGACCAGAAGGAGAAACCGGGCCATGCCTGCTAGAAAAAGTACGGTCAGCATCAGAACTTCCGCGGGAGCCTCCACGACGGGCAGTCATACGTGGTCGGAGCTGAGGCATGACTGGGCCCGAATTGTTGGTGTCCTGCGTCGGATGAAAGACAGAAGAAAAATCCGAAACTGGAGAAGACTGAGCCCCGAGCGCACCCGTAAGAGTCTGAAGGACCAAAGAGCCAGGCGGAGACGGAGGAGTGTTAAACAAACCAGGACAGAAGTCGTTGTTAGTATAATGCACTCCCGGCATAAATTCAATACAGCAGTAGAGGGAGCAACGCCGGCCCGTGCTCGTGCGAGCACTTGGCTCAGCGCATAGAGCAGGGCACACACCGTTCAGAGGAACCAACCAGTCGCTCGGAGAGTCTGCAAGCACAGCGAAGGAGGAATCGGCGTCCATCGTGAATAAGCCAGACCAAGTAGAATAGTTGTATCGCCGTCGCTGTGGAGGGCAGTTATGGCGATCGGGAGAATTGAATGCAGATTTGATGGCGGTGTGGTGAGCCATGTGGCCTCCACACGCCTCACCCTTTGGGAAGAGGGCGGGGCCATGTGATCCATTAATTCTGAGTGCCATCCGCATCCGGGAACATATTTATAGTTATTATTACAAATGTTTTATTAATAAAAATAGCAGTACAATGTTCTTTACCTGGTTCATTTGTGGAGGGAAGTGGAATACTTTCAGATGTGGACATATGTTCCTCCTCTTCTCTTGCCACATCCTATACATGCTCTGGTGTAGAAATAAGAAAGGTTATAACTAATACACCATTTGCATTTAAATATTTTTAATTGTATTCCATATTACAATTTTTTTATAACACATGAAAAACCTCTAATATCGAGTTGGACATCAGTCACAAGATCAGGCACTCCACCTTCAGTAGTCTCAGGTGTTGTATGCACATTGCTTGCCTACTTTTTACAATCAAGCACATTACTTTATGGAAAAAAATAATAACCAATAGATTATACAAGTAATGATTTATAAATGCTATTCATTGCTTTTATTTGACTGAGTGTTATGTTCGATGGTGGAAGACTATGAAGATGCCAAGCTTGTCCTCCGTTCAACCATGACTTGATATTCATACATGAAAAAAAGCTTTAGGTATTCCTCGGTAGGAACCTCTTTGAATTGTGTCTCTTGTAATTTTGCATTAGAACATGAATTTTTCTTATTCTGTGATATTAAATTAAAATTTTAACAATTTATAATTTGGATGCAAATTAATTTTTTTATATACTTACAATTTTTGTGGCTAGTTTCGAGTAACCACCTGGGCCAAGACGATGTTGGCCATGTTTGGCTATTCTAGCCTATGTGGCTTAGGAATTATCTAGGAGCCCATATTTAAAACTTTGAAAAACTTAATTATATGTCACAATGATGATAAAACATCATAATTACATTATTAAACATGCCTCATACCTTCCTGGTTCGGGTGGAGTCTTCCCTGCTTTTCGAACTTCCTTCTCATGTGAATTTTCCACGATCACTCTCCACTCCATCTATGGAATCAATGGAGGGCACTCATGCGACTTGTCCCTTTCAAATTGAGACCTATACTGGCCCTGCAAATATTTTAAATGTAGGTATGATTTTGAGGTAACTACGAATTTGTTGAAGGTAACGTCACTGAGCAAGTGAACCATCCTGTTAATAAGTTCCTCTTTTAACTTGAAAATTTGGGATTTCCAGTTTGTGTGAATGGTCGACCCAAATATTTCCAAGTTTATGTCATAAAAATTCCTATAAAGTACATCATTTCCTGCAAAACGATATTATCATTAGTTTAAAATAATCACAGACTATATGTTAATTTCATTTAGGTTGTACTTAATATTTAAAAAACTTCTTAAATACCTGGAAGTTTCTCTATTTTCATAGGGACATTGTCATCATCTGCCAAAAAAATGATCGGTAGTGATCTCGTGCTAGTAACACGGGAAGATTCAGGAAAACTCATTTCAAATTGTGTAATTGTATCAGTCTCTGCATCCACAATATCATGTGTAGATCCTGACGTACACTGTTCAGGGGGTGTAGATCCTACTGTGGGTGGTTGAGCGGTTGTACTCATCTAAATGACTGGTGACTCACTCATAGGTCAAGCATCGACGCTACTACCAATGCCCATAATCGTAGCATGAGGATGAAACTCCACCAAAAACTCATGTAAATTAAAGAGTTTTTTTAATAAAGGATTAGATAACTAAATCATAAACAAATAATTGGGATAATTAAATGAGTTGATCACCCCATACCAACGAACTTGTTGCAACACGGTTTTGATTTTCATTTTATCTCATATGTATGAGGCTCAATCAAAACTAAAGAATTAAGTTTCTTGGTTGCTTTGAATTTAAGCTTCCTTATTGCTTGCATTGTATCAACAAACATAAAAATTGAATAATCAATAACCTCTTCCTCACGAGCATTTGTGGAATGATTTAAGGCTGGTTCCTTCCCCTTTTCACCGTATTTATAAAATAAATATAATTTGCAATTACTCCACAATTAATCATCATTTTATCAACAAGAAAACCACTATTGACATATGTATAAATTTATATAAAAACTTCACGTAGTAAATGACAATCATAACATACAATAGACATTTCTTACATGCTGGGTAAAATTGAATACATACCGCCCACACAATATCAATATTTGTATAATTTCTATTCCATTTGTAATAAATGAGCAACTCTTCCCCTATAGTTATTGATTTAATGACACATGCGAATACAAAGTTTTCTTCATGTCCCTCAAATATGCAATTGGGTTTCTTATTTGTGGTGATA